>JABTXL010001118.1:929178-1008936 GCA_025134845.1 Neodon shergylaensis | reverse complement strand
ATATATATATATATATATATATATATATATATATATATATTCACCAGTATGCTTAAATCTTCGACAAATTACTTGCAAATTTTAGTACAGGTGGTAGGAACTCTTATTACTACCCAACCTATGCCTTTTTCACTGTGTTCAAGAAATCCATTTTCCTTTTAAAATTCAGAGAAATTTTTATATAAATAATTGTTTACACATGTTGCTAAAGGTAATAATTACAAGGAAAAATATCCATATATATACATATATATATAGTATAGATACAAACTTTGAAATCCCTTTCTGATCCAGAAATTTTAAGGTTTATGGATACTGAGCACAGCATTATCATTAAAACTGAGGTGTCATTTTTTTGATCCAAGGGTCGTTTTTTGAAGGTTTGGTCCCTCATTGGTGAATTTAACCAGTGATAGAGATAGGAAAATGATGGTTTAATTTAATAAATAAATAAACCTATTCATGGATTTTATGATTTGTTCTCAGTATTGGGAGGAAATGGACCTTTTTGGAGTCTGGTAAAAGTTGAAGAAAGTTTGTCATTGGAACCATGTTTTGGGTGGCTGTTGGTTTTTTTTTTTTTTCTTTTTTTCTAGCTTTCTTCTGTCTCTCTCATTGTTACCTGGTCTCCCAGTAGTAAAGAACACCCTCTTCAAGCACAAACTCCTACAGTCATGGTGTTTTGTAACTGCAGACCCCAAGCAAATCATGAACTGATGCCTCTGAAACTATGAGTCAAAAATGGTAGAATTTTTTCCCAAAGTGTTTATTAGAGAGTTAAAATGGCTGGTAACAATACCAAGTAAACAGAAATGATTATATCTTAAGAAGTATAAAAGTATAGTAAAACTTTAATTGTACAGGGTTTTTGCTGTTGTTGTTGACAGTAAAACTGTAGATGGGGATTGCGTGTTCATTTTCTGGCCACCCAAACCCAAAATAATCACACTGAAACTATTTGTAACACTATGTTGTGAATAACTCTAGCGATTAACCCTTTTTTATTAATGTATGTATTTCCACAAGGTTGTGTCCTACCTACGGTAAGGTTCCATCTGGCATCTGGCATCTGGCATCAGGCGTCTCTTTCCAGTGGTGGCTTTTTCCTGACTCCACCTACTGTCTCCTCCTCTATCTGCTTGGAATTCCTTTCTTGCCCTATTCTGCACTGTGATAGGCCCAAAACAGATTCTTTATTAACCAATGGTATTCACAGAATACAGAGGGGAATACTAAATCATAAAACTATTTAATAAAATTTATTATCATCTATATAGTCTGAAGAACTATATAATTTTGTTCATCAGAAAACACTAAACAAATAAACAAGTACTAAAAACTAAACAAATACAAATACTTTCAAAAGTGAAAGGAAGACTTTTTTTAAAAAGTTAAAATACAAAGATTATGACTCACATTATCAGATGTCTAAATATTCTGTAATGTTTTCACGGCTTAGAATTCTATGTGGATTGTTAAGAAGACTCTTGCTTTGTACTTATGACCAAATAAAAGCATTTTCTGTTTATTGGGAGTAATAATTAGGAAAGGTAAGAGGCTTTCATGTATTTTAATTTAAAAAATAGATTAGGATTCAAAGTAGTGGTTTTCATTATGGTATTTTTATATGTGTTGTTTATCATATTTTTATCTTAAACATTCCCATCCCTTCTTCTCTCCCCTACTTCCCCACCTCCCACTGGTCATATTTAACATTTTACCCAGAAAGTTTCTTCTTGCTGCGGGAGCACATTCTGCTCCTTCAGCCAATAGCCTTTAAGATACCAGCCCACTGGGGCATGGTCTCTTATACTTTAAAAAGCAGCGGGAACCGTGAGCTCTCTCTCTCTTGCTTTTGACTTTCGTTCCAGCTGCTAGACTCTCTGTTTTCTGTTTGTGACAAGAGGACTGTTGTTTGGCACTGAGGATCCATCAAACTGTAACTAGGCCCCAACCCTGAGCTGGAAAACTCTGAGAAGGTAATAGATAGTCCAGAGGCACAATCATTACCGTATTTTTTTTAACCTTTTGAGTACAGTAACCCAAATTAGTCCATACAGTTCAAATAGAACCTGGGAATCACATAGATTCTGTTAGCTCGTCTTTCTCATTTCCTTACCATCTCTTACTTCTCAACCTCATTACCCATTTTCTAGTTTTATGAGACACACACACACACACAAACACACACACATATATGTATACATATTTTCTACATTTTTCATGTAAGAAAAAATTTGCAATATATGCCTTTGTAAATCTGTTTTTCCATTTAACATAATGATTTTCAGTTCTATCTACTTTTCTGAAATGGCATAATTTCAGTCCTTTTGTGATTATATTAAATTGCATCTTCTTTATTCTTGTATTTATTGTTAGATATCAATGCTGATACCATTTCCTGGCTGTATTAAATAAACATGAATGTATTGAATGGAAGACCCCGAAATAAACCCACATAGTTAGAGTGACCTAATTTTCAAGAACTGTCAAAAATATGTTTTATCTAAAACATACACATCTAGTGGTGAGAAGACTAGATTTCTATGTAAAGAAGAAAGAAGATAGACATATGGTACTCACAGAGACAACGAACATGGGTATGCGTGGATTGTTTTTGAATAAGAAATGTCCCCCAAAGGCTCAATTATTTGAATATGTGGTCACTAGTCACTTTTATTATTTGGGAAAGTAGTGCGGGGATTGTAGAATTTCTTGGAATGCTGGATAAGAAAGTCACTCAAAGATATAAACAGAACTTAAAGGACCATTTTAGTAGGAGCCTAGAAGACAGTAGCATGACAAAAATATATGCATATATTATAATATTATATACAATAGGGTCCAACTCATAAAGTTTGGTAGACAATAAAAGAACACTATAGTAACTAGGCTAGATAATATTATAATATTTTGACAATGAATTTAGTTCCATTCTACCATTTATGTTTTAGAATTTATGTGAGTCTAAAGTGAAAAAATAATGGACTGTGGTGATACCAATGCTCATGCCAAAGTGGACATGGTAAAACCCACAGGGTCTCTATCCTACAAAAAGAACTACAGGAAATTTAGAAAAGTTGGGAGGGGAAGAGGTGGCCTTCCCTGTAAATAACAAACCAATTGGTTGTCCAATATCAAATGGTCCACCCAGAAAAATATACACTCAAATAATATTATATGGATAGAACAAGTTATATTTGGGTATTTATATGTATATACAAATACATATATGAATAGAATAACAATTAGTTAAAAAAAAGAGGCCAAGAATTTGAAGGAGAGCCAGAATAGGTATATGGGAATGTTTTGAGGGAGAAAAGAGAAGAGAACAATGTTGTAAGTATATGATAATCTCAGAAATAATAATGGATTCATATATTTGGCAGGAAATTTCAATATATCAAAATTTGACTCTGTGGCATGATTATGGTTGATTATTCTTATGCAGAGATATAATAGACTAAAAAGGAACAGCAAGTAGAAATTATTTGTTGAAAATATGAACCAAGATTTACCCCTGGTGCATGAACTGGCTTTTTGGAGCCCATTCCCTATGGTAGGATACTTTGCTCAGCCTTGATGTAGGAGATGAGGGGCTTGGTTGTGCTTCAACTTGATATGTCAGACTTTGTTTACTCCTCATGGGAGGTCTTAGCCTCTCTGGGGAGTGGATGGGTAGTGGTGGGAGGAGTGGGAACTGTAATTGGTATGTAAAATGAATTAATTACAAATTTAAAAATAAAAACTCAATTAGAGATAGTTTTTTTAAATTTTATTTACTTATTTTACATCAGGACCACAGTTTCCCCTTCCTTCCCTCCTCCAAGTTCCTGCCCCACCTCTCATCTGTTTCCCCCATTCTCTCTTTCTTTTTTTTTGATATTTTTTTTATTGAAAAAAAATTCCGCCTCCTCCCCGCCTCCCATTTCCCCCCACTCCCCTCCCTCTCCAGTCCAAAGAGCAGTCAGGGTTCCCTGCCCTGAGGGAAGTCCAAGCCCCCTCCCACTCCATCCAGGTCTAGGAAGGTGAGCATCCAAACAGGCTAGGCTCCCACAAAGCCAGTACATGCAGTAGGATCAAAACCCAGTGCCATTGTCCTTGGCTTCTCATCAGCCCTCATTGTTCTCCATGTTCAGAGAGTCTGGTTTTATCCCATGCTTTTTCAGTCTCAGTCCAGCTGGCTTTGGTGAGCTCCCAATAGATCAGCCCCACTGTCTCAATGGGTTTGTGCACCCCTCGCGGTCCTGACTTCCTTGCTCATGTTCTCCCTCCTTCTGCTCCTCATTTGGACCTTGGGATCTCTTTCTTTATTTCTATTCAGAAAAGGGCAGGTCTCCCACTGACATTAACAAAACATGATTTATCAAGTTGCAGTAAGACTAAGTACCTCCTTATTAATTGAGGCTAGGCAAGGCAACCCAGTATAACAAATAGAGTACCAAAAGCCGTCAAAAGAGTCAAAGATAGACTTTGCTCTTACTGTTAGGAGTCTCACAAAAGGACCAAGATTTACAACTATTACATATAAGCAGAAGACCTAGGTCAGTCCCATGTGGCTCCCTGGTTGTCAGATCAGTCTCTGTTGAGCTCGTGTGAGCCCAGGTTAGTCAATTCTGAGTGTTTTCTTTTAATGTCCTTGAACTTCTAGCACCTACAAGCCTTCATCCCTTTTCAGCAGAATTCTGTGACCTCAGCCCAATGTTTGGCTGTGGGTCCCTGTATCTCTTACCATCACCTACTGGATAAAACATCTCTGATGACAACTGGGATAGGCACCAATCCATGAATATAGCAGAATATCATTAGGCATCATTACATTGACATTTTTCTCTACTCGTGTTATAAGTGGATATTTAGCAATAAAGGAGGGGATAACCATGCTACAATTCACAGGTTCAGAGAAGCTATGTTACAGGAGGGTTTAAGGTAAGACAATTAGATCTCCCTGGGAAAAGAAAATAGAATAAATTTCGTGGAAAACTGGAGGTAAGAGAGGATGGGAACATGAGGGATCCGGTGGGGGAGTTTTGAGGTGGAGAGTTCTGAAAGAGAAGACTGAAAAGGGGTACATTTCAGGATGAGGCAGAAACCTGATGCAAGCAAAACTCCTAGGAATCTATGATCCCAGTTAAGATTACAAGCAATGGAAGAATTATTGCCTGAACTGGCCAACTCCTGTGGCCAGACAAGTCTTCCAGTGGAGAGATTGGGACACCAACCCAGCCACATAATCTTAAACATCTGTCCTGTCTATGAAGCATGCTGAAAAGATATAATATGAAATTTTTAAATTACTCATGCGACTATTATCTCTTATACACCATGGAAATTACCTAAAAAATACATTTTTTTCTTGAGTTGTTTGCTTTAGATGTTAGGAATTACTGAACTTTATGAATGCTATTAAGTACATCTGACATAAAAATATAGTAGTTATAGGAAAATAACTTTTTGTGAATGTGCTCTTTCCCTAAAAATTCCTGAGAGTTTACTGTAGAATACAGTAGTCCTATGAGACCATTAAGTGATTGAAATATGTCTAGTTAAGATTGAGTCATGTTTCAAGCAGAATATGCATGATATATTTGAGAACTGATTTTGAGAAACAATGAATGTAGAAAATGCAATGGATAAATTTAATATATATTATTATTAGATATATTAATGCATTAGTAGAATTTGGATATATTATGCAATTTTTATTGCCAAAATTTTCAGGTATTGATTTTCTCATCTTGTGTGGTCATGGAAGTGGACAGAATTTACATCTATGCTTCTCATTCATGACTCACAGTTTATTTCTTCATAGTACTGATCTAGACATTTATTGTTTTTGAATAGAATTAATTTTGTTCTATAATTAGTCAGAAATACGTAAACTTATAATTGAATGATGGGACTTTTATTCTGAATGCTGTGAATGTGTTTTACTGCCATTGGTTAATCAAAAAAAGCTGCTTCAGCCTATAGCAGGGCAGAATAAAGTCAGGCTGGAAGAGATATATGAAGAGAGTAGGTGGAGTCAAGGAGAGATGCCATGTAGCTGCTGCAAGAGACAGATGCCAGATGGAACCTTACTGTTAGACCACAACCACATGGCAATACACAGGTTAATAGAAATGGGTTAATTTAAGATAGAAGAGTTATCCTGGAAAATGCCAAAGTTATTGTCTAAGTGGTGATGTAATTAATGCAGTTTCTATGTGAATATTTCAGGTCTGGGCATCCAGGAATGAACAAGCAGCCTCTGCCTACATATTATGAAATTTTTGCTGCCAAAATTTTCAGGTAATTGATTTCTTCATCACGTGTGGCCATGCAAGAGGACAGATTTACATCTATGCTTCTCATTTATGGTTCACAGTTTATTTCTTCATAGTACTCTTCTAGATTTTTTTATTGTTTTTTTTAAATAGAATTAATCTTGTTCCATAATTAGTCATAAAAACTTAAATTCATATTTGAATAATAGAATTTTTATCTTTAATATTTCTGGTAGCAGTTGAGACTAAAGACAAGTATATGTCTAATAGGGTTGGAAAATGTGAAGCTATATAAAGCAGGGATTTTGATAACAATGCTCTGAGTCACTGTGTAAGTTGGAGTACAAAGACTCACAAAGTAGTTAAGTTTAAAAGAGAAGCAAAAAATGTTTCTTCCTTGTAATCTTTGGAAAACCAATGATATTGACTTTAGCTACCATATCTGCCTGAGGTTGAGCTAATATTTTATTATTAGCAGGAGAAAATTTTCTCTAAATAAAGATTGTAAGGAAATTAGAGAAACTCTCACTTAGCTTATGAAAAGCAAATCTTTACTGGCGATTGAATAAAACAGCCAGTTGAATAAATAGGCCAGTTTATTAAAAAAAAATAAGAAATCGAGATAGCTCTTGTGTGAGGGGAAAATGTGTGAATAAAGTGTTTCCTAGGCAGTTGTTTGCTCAGATATTCTGCAAAGCAGGGTTGGGACTGGATCTTATGTTGTTAATTGGCATCTACTGATAACTTGCGCTGACAATTTATGAAACATTTTTCTAAGCAAAAACAAACTTTAGCTTAAGTGGAGAAATCAAGCCCCACTTGATGGTTAAGGAGCCAAGGATTAGGCTGTCAAATTCGAGGATTCAAGTGAAGACACTGTTTTCATTTATACCAATGCTGCCAATTATGTTGGTGTAAAAGATCGGCATGCAAATAAATTTATTTAATAAGCCTATCTTTTGTTGCTTTAATGAGAGTTAAAAGAGATTATACAGTATCACAGAATATAATCTTATTTTCTTTTAAAATATTAATTATGGATTTTTAGCTTTTTGACTAGTTGAAATGATGTGATGACATATTTTACTAATATTTTAACATTATTTTTACAGTTGTGGAATTTTAAGGTGTTACTGTCAAAGCTTCTAACTTAGAATGACTATTTTTTTCTTCATAAAGTATATCATAAAACCACATATACTCAAAGGAAGTGATTCCATTCCAAATATACTCTGTTCTGAGAATCTTATTTTAATTCCACTCCATGATCACCGAATTTTGCTTTCAAATTGTTTTATCACTGCTGTTCTAGTGTTGGAATCCTTTCAAAAACTTAGCTTATTTTCCTGGCTTGCAAACCTTTCTGGCTCCAACATTCTCCCTAAAAGTGAACAAATATTCAAAATATGTGCTAGCTAATGAAATGGGCATCCTCACTCATATTTTTAAAAATCTCCTGTCATCAGTAAGGTATATTTAGCCAAAATTTCTGTGAACTCTGTTGTGTTGTGGTGAGAGGATAATTACTTAGCGGAAGAAATTATGGGATGCGAGGAAGCAAGAGTTGCTTATGTTGGCAGGAAATATAAGAATATGGATGATCTTTAGGTCAACTCATTTGTTATAATCCAAAACAGCAAATTTTGGATTGTGTCTAATATGCATTGTGAAGATAATTTAAAATTGGAAAGCCTTCAAAAGCATCTTAAAACCACGCAATTATATTAGAAACAACAATCCATGGAAGTAGAAAAGTACATAGACAGGATTAAGAGTAGGGGCAGCCCCAGAGGACGGCAAATGAATGTGTAGAAGAGAGTTTTATTAGTAATTTGCTGCTCAGCGATAGATCAGGGCAAGTGTACTGCTTAAAATGCTTAAAATATTAAGCCAAGCCTGATAACACAGGTATACATTTGAATAAGTATATCTTAATATTCTCTAGTAAAGAATATATATGCTTTCATTATTTTGAATACTCTGTCTGACATAGGCATTAGAATATGAGCATTACAAAGAAGCAGGAGTGACTTTGGAGTGTGGAAATGAGAAACTATTTTTCTAAAAAATATCTGCGTTGTTAGATTAGGATTCATGAAAAAGATTAACTCATGCACAGTCAGTGAGACAGCTAAGCAGAAAAGGGAAACTTGTTGCTGAGGCTCATTATCTGAGTTCTGTCTCTGAGACATAGATTCACAAGTAAACAGACAACTTCTGCAAGGTGTCCTCTCTGCTCCTCATATGTGTATGCCTCGGAACATATGAACCCTCATACACACACACACACACACACACACACACACGAATGTAATAAAATGGTTTTTCATAAAATAACACATCGAAGTCATTGACTCGCAGCTTTTATCTTGACTGGTGCCTCAGCTGAAACCAAGAGAAATGCAAAAGTGAAGAGAAAGTTGTGTAGTCTGAAGAAGTCTGTTTTTCACTGGAAAAGGAGGAAGACCTGATGAGTACATGACTAGTCTATATACAAGTGCAGATCTTATGCCATTCCTAGTTTGTAGGTGTGTATATAATAAAGATAATCCTCTTGAAGTAAGAGGATTATATATTATATTAATATATATGCTTAGCCATATATATTAATGATCATGTCATAGTAGATTTTTTTTTTGCGTGAGCATTAGAACTAAATGTTTCCTCCACAATAGTTTGCTCAGTATTTTCATTATATAACTCTATATGCCAATGAGTTCTAAAACTTTGGGGCTTATAAAATGATTCATTATCACTCACAGTACTGTGGTTTGATTGAACTCATTTGGGTAATACATGGTTGAAGTTTTTCTTACCCTTTCAGCTGAATGATGAATCATGTGCGAATTGAAGTCTGGAGCCAGCATCCCCCACTTGCATATCTAGTCTTTCAGCAGGAGTAGTAGACTGATGGATGATGGCTGGACATACAACTCCTGATGCCACCTCTCTAGAGGAGAAACTTAGGGTTTTTTTTTTCACAGTATGTCAGTTTCAGAAAAGTGAAGACTTCTGACTTATTCTATATTTAGGCTATGAAAATAAATGTCTCAGAACATCCAGGCAGAAGCTGCCAACCTCACCTTGGACATTCTATAATGTCATTTCTGTCTTGTTAAGCAGGAAAACATGCTACTCTGACTGTATCTAATCCACAGAAATGAAATGAGTTTCCACATAATCTCACAAGCAGCATTTAGAAGGTGGAAGGAAATGTTTTTGTTAGCGTAATCAATCAGTAATAGAGCAATATGCATATGTGGTTAGAGTATGTGTGTGTTCAGAGTGTGGCCAAACATCCCTGAAGAGTTACAGCATCAAAGAAAATTTATCAGTATCTACATATAAGTTTACCAACCCTTCAACCATGAAAGTAACATGTGAGTCACCGCAAATAAACTGGACCATATAGCAAGGGGTACAGATAGGCTATTTGGGAAGTAGTGCAATACTTACTCATTGAACTAACAGCCACTTGACAAGGGGTTGGCACATGGAGTGATGTCACATTTCTAAAATCATTATTATCTTAATTCTCAGGCAGAAACATCTCATTGTAACTTTTTTATATTTTCATTACTTTTGTTTCTTTCTTCCATATTTTCCTTTTCTTCCTACACAACCATTTTAGCCGAATGCTCATTACATGCCAAACTCTTGTAATAAGCATGGAAAAACAATGCTCAAAAGAATCTAACTTTATTTTTATATTCATTTAATTAACTTTCTAATGAAGCAAAATGCAACATTGGCTAAACACTTCAAATCAGGAAGTAATTCATGAAAGTTTTAAAACTAATTTTATAAAACACATTAACAATCACAATATAATAAGTCATATAAGGATCGAGTGAATGCCATTCTAAAAACATTTAATTAAAGATTAACTCAGATCTCTTAATATACATTTGAAATATTGAATTCCACATTTGTTTTTGTTTTGAGGTACTCGCTGGGGTAGAACGAAGAGATACCCTTGTAAAAGAGAAAGCATATCTGGAGACCAGACGTCTATTTACAGAATGTGCCAGTATACTACAAAAAAAATATTCAGCAGCAGGACTTCTAGAGCCTGCTTCCCTTGTGGTGGTATGTTATTTACTTTTCTATTGCTGTGATAAAACATCAAGATTATAACCATAAGCAATTTCTGAAAGGAAAAGTTTATTTTGTCTTAAAGTTCTAGAGGGATAAATTTAACATGGCAGGAAAGTGGAGTAGCAAATAGAAAAGCAGATGAGAGGAGGAAGAAGCTCAGAGATCACATCCTCAACCATAATCATGAAGCAGAGAGAGAGCTGAAAATAAGAAATACTACATGCTCTTACAGCCTGGCCACAACCTCCTCCAATTAAACATCACTGCCTAAGCCTTCCCAAACAGTGACATCAGTTAGGGACTAACTATTGAAATGTCCTATCCTGTGGGAGACACATAAATAGTTAAACACAGTTGGAAAAACATTCACTCTGAATAGTTTTTTATGTTAATGAAGGCAGTGTTTCTTAGTTTAGATGATATGCTATAGTTTCCATGGCTGGCAAGGAAGAACAGACTTTATTTCCTGAAGGATGAATGAACAGGAAACTTAATCAAAGGAACCTTGAAGTCATCATTACTTTCCTGAAATGATGCAATAACTTATCTCTTAATCATTTATTAAGTAATTAATATCCTGTCCTTGAATACATGCCTGAAGCCTTTGCTCATTGATATAATTCCCAAGGATTAGAGATATAAGATGATTGGTTGAGTGAATATACTTTTTCCAGAATTTTATATATGGCATATGCATAAATAGAGTACATAACCACACAAGCAGACATAGCTTTGGGTTTGGCTGAAACGGTTGTTAAAGAAAACACGAACTCTAATGTAACATGTTTATATTCTTACCAATGACTTTCAGTGTACTGTTTCTATGCCAACTTTTTGGAAAGGATGAATGTGGCAGCATAAGATAAGTAAGATAGTACGGAGTTTATGTTAGTAGTTTTTCGCAATGTACGTGTATCTCCAGCTTTCCTTAACACCTCTTTGTTGCCCAGAATGTCTTGTTGGAAAATTGTAGTGTCTTGATCTAAGGTTCATAAGTTACTGATTTCCATAATTTGTCCAGCACCTGGAAACAATAGCTTGCTTTGCTTTGTTAGAACCTCATATAAGAAACTATCAAAGCAGGGAGGGAGTGATTTGGAAATAACATCTTCTAAAGGACATACCCTGAGGATCTGAAAACAAGGGCAACAGATGAAGTCAGGAGACAACAGTAATTCAGATGACATTGCAGGATGTATCTAAGGAGTTTGGTTAGGGCTCTGAAGAAAGCATGTGCATCAGTTCATAGTGATCCATGGCCTGAACATCTGCAGATCAGCGGCATCCCATTGGTGAGCAAGACGTCTTCTCTGAGGATGGGAACTCAAATTCTGGCTCTAGATATGGAACCCCAGTCCTAAAATCCTGAGAATCTTGTTTCTCCACACAACTGCCCAACATTTCAGTCCAAGAGCTTGTGGACTTTTTACTGTAGTAGTTGCTGTTTCTGTCTATGACAGAGCAGCTCACAACAGCAACTTTGAAAAATAAAGTATACCAAGCAGTTTGGAGGTCCAGCCTTGGTGGTACTTTCATGGTGGCAGAACAGAAGATCATGTTTTATCTTCAGTTGAGAGAGAGAGTGGGGGGAGGGGAAGACGGGTATTCTGCACACTTTCTCTTTCGTTACCCCTTCAGTTCCACATTCATACATTCAGGATGGGTCTTTTCTTTCTCAGCTAAAACCTTGCTGGAAAGACCTTCAGTATTCACACAGATGTGAGATTCCTCATGCAAGTATATCTAGTCCAGTTGGCGATGAGTATTAACTCCTGTATGTACTTGATTATGTGTAATTTTCTCCTGTGTACATTCCTGTGTCTTCCATAAAGTCAAACACTGAACAATTTCAACACACACATCTCTCTGTTACCATGCACAACCTGCTCTTTTTGTTCCAATTTCCATCTTTGTCCCTTGCAATCACAAATTTGTTCTCCATTTCTAAAATTTTATCAGGTCTAAAATGTTTTGTAAATGCAATGTTCTTTCTTCTTTCTTTTAGTTTTAGTAAATGAAAGAATGAGAAGTAGAAAATTTATGGCTTAGATAGTGTTCAGGAACCCTCTTCTCCACTTCATGATTCATTGTCTACTATACTTAAAGAAAGCTGTGGAGGGTCTGAGGTGAGGACCATCATACTACCTGAAAAGAGTCATTGGGTAGATAAAAGGCATCCTGAACCCTCAACTTGAACTCTTTCTGAAGGCTGACGACTGTCAGGACCCCATGGCATTGATTTGAACTGACTATGGGGAGGTGTAGTAAGGGAGTTCTAAGGTCTGTGTTGAGAATGAGATCAGGCAACAAGTAGGCAGTAAAATGAAGCCCCTTTTCTTATGTAGTTAAGGACATGAATAATGATAACTATCTAAAAAATATTAGAAGTAACCCCAAGTACTTTTGCTAGGAATTCAATCCCCAGTCCTTGTTTCTAGCCTGCTAAGACCATGAACACCATGAACAAAGGTCATTATGACCATGATGCCTGAACTATTGCCCCACCAGAATTATAAGCTCCCAAGTTTGTGTTGTTTTAATGTGAGGAAAACAATAACTAGGAACTAGTAGCTGTAATTTCTTTTTTCTTTTTTCTTTTTTCTTTTTTTGGTTTTTCGAGACAGGGTTTCTCTGTGGCTTTGGAGCCTGTCCTGGAACTAGCTCTGTAGACCAGGCTGGTCTCGAACTCACAGAGATCCACGTGCCTCTGCCTCCCGAGTGCTGGGATTAAAGGCGTGTGCCACCATCGCCCGGCCTAGCTGTAATTTCATAATATAATTCTAAGGCAATAAAGAAACAAATAAGCAGTAATGTTAGAAGGAATTGTTGAGTGACCACTAACATAAGAGTTACAGATTTGAGTTCTTATACTATCCTTTAATTTATCAATATGATGACTTTGGGTAAACCGTTAATTCATCTCTAGTATGAAATATCTAGACACTAAAACATAGGGAACTATCAGTTAGCTCTTCCAGCTCTTCTGTGTTACTGGAGGCTTCAGGTTTAAGCTATAAGCTATGTCAGAGCATTTCTCATACTCCAATAGACACAGTACTCTTTTTTTTTAATGACAGAGAATATATGTGAGCTTTTTCTATGCAATGAGCTTTATATCAAATTACTCTTGAAAGTTTTATGCCTAAAGGGCAAAATACATCAAAATGATGATTCACTCCGTAACTCTTGATGTATTTCACATTGTCATTTGTATGCATTTTTTAGCAGCATATGCCAATACTGAGGTTATATTCTAGAATGGAATGCATATTTCGGCTTCTTAGGTAAAACTGGGTTTTCTGTTTCTTCTACAAGTTTTAGTATGCAAAATATAGATTTTGGTATGCTATGGGGATAGTGAAATCTTGTAGCAGTGACAGAATTTGTCTTTCAGCAAGTTTAAAAAAAGGCTTAAAGGCTGTACATATATGGCTACATTAGAATTACTGTAATTCGTAGTTTCAAAAGAGGCAAAAGCATTGTTAATTATGAGTAATGCATTTGGATAGAAATGATTTGTTTTATAGATAGCCAGAAGCCATGCATTTTAATACATGGCCAATCTAATCTAAAATACTTCTCCAAAGTCAGTGCAATTTTCATTATTAGTCTACTAAGTACTATACACCCAGACTAAAATGGAGATGGGAAGCCAATTATCATGCCATTATACATACTTACCAAAAAAGAACCGCTGTATCATATTAGCATCCTTTTAATGAAAATCTTTTAAAAGTCCTTCTCAGAGAATAATTTCTAATTTTTATGAAGCATAATGTATTGTTTTCTGTGTAATATACAAATTTATCTCTCCACCTACAACTCAAATGAGGAGGTGGCTAAGAAGCCAGAGACCAAAACAAAGTTGTGTTGTTTCTCTTCCACATCTTTATTTGAAAATTATTTTGGTTTAGGAGTATGTAAGTAAAGTTTTATGTCTTTTCACCAAATCATGTTTTTAATAGAGATTGTACAAAACCAAAAAAAGGACATTATGCGTCAGATTAAATGCTTTATCATAAAATCATAAACAATCTACAGAACATTCTTCTAGTGCGCACCTACAAGGCCTTCTTTTCAATCAAAAAATCAATAGCACTCCTGTACATAGACGATAAATGCGTTGAGACAGAAATCAGAGAAACATTACCCTTCACAATAGCCACAAATACTATAATATATCTTGGAATAAGTCTAACCAAACAAGTGGAAGACTTGTATGACAAGAATTTTAAATCTTTGAAGAAAGAAATTGAAGAAGACACCAGAAAGTGGAAAGATCTCCCATGCTCTTGGGTAGGTAGAATTAACATAGTAAAAATGGCAATCATACCAAAAGCAATCTACAGATTCAATGCAATGCCCATCGAAATTCCAGAAAAATTCTTCACAGACCTCAAAAGAATGGTACTCAACTTCATATAGAAAAGCAGAAAACCCAGGATAACCAAAACAACCCTGTATAATAAAAAACTTTCTAAAGGCATCACAGTCTCTGACTTCAAACTCTACTACAGAGCTACAGTACTGATAACAGCCTGGTATTAGCATAAAAACAGACAGGAGGACCAATAGAACTGAATAAAAGACCTGGATATTAACCACACACCTTTGAACACCTGATTTTTGACAAAGAACCAAAAAAATCAAATGGAAAAAAGCATATTTAACAAATGGTGCTAGCATAACTGGGTATCAACATGTAGAAGAATAAAAATAGATCCATATCTATAACCATGCACAAAACTCAAGTCCAAAAGGATCAAAGACCTCAACATAAGCCAGCCACACTGAACCTCATAGAAGAGAAAGTGGGAAGTACACTTGAAAGCTTTGGCACAGATCATTTCCTAAATATAACTCCAGTAGCACAGACACTGAGAGAAACAATTAATATATGGAACATCCTGAAACTGAAAACTTCTGTAAAGCAAAGAACATGGTCAACAAGACAAAACAACAGCCTACAGAATGGGAAAAGATCTTCACTAACCCCACATCGGACAGAGATCTGATCTCCAAAATACACAAAGAACTCAAGAAATTTGTCATCAAAAGAAAAAATAATCCAATAAAAAAATGAAGTACAGACCCAAACACAGAACTCTCAACAGAGGAATCTAAAATGACTGAAAGACACTTAAGGAAATGTTAAACATCCTTAGTCATCAAAGAAATGCAAATCAAAACAATTCTGAGATTCCATCTTACACCTGTAAGCAGGGCCAAGATCAAAAACACTGGTGACAACCTATGCTGGAGAAGTTGTGTAAAAAGAACACTCTTGCATTGATGGTGGAAATGCAAGCTGGCACAGCCCTTTTGGAAGTCAGTATGGAGATTTCTTAGAAAATTAGCAAACAACCTTTCTCAAGACCCAGCAATATCACTTTTGGGAATATATTCAAAGAATGCTCAATTGTGCCACAAGGTTATGTGCTCAACTATGTTCATAGCAGCTTTGTTTGTCATATCCAGAACCTGGAAACAACCTAAACACCCCTCTACTGAAGAATGAATAAGGAAAATGTGGTACATTTACACAATGGAGTACTAAACAGCAGAAACAAATAAGGACATCTTGAATTTTTTCAGGCAAATGTATGGAGCTAGAAAACTTCATTCTGAGTGAGGTAACCCAGACCCAGAAAGACAATTATCACATGTACTCACTCATAAGTGGTTTTTAAACATAAAGCAAAGAAAACCAGCCTACAAACTACAATGCCAGAGAACTTAGACAACAAAGAAGACCATAAGAGAGACTTACATAGATCTAATCTACATGGAAAGTAGAAAGTAGAAAAAGACAAGACCTCCTGAGTAAATTGGGAGCATGGGGACCTTGGGAGAGTGATGAAGAGGAGGGGAGAGGCAGGGGGAGCAGAAAAAAAGTAGAACTCAATAAAAATCAATAAAAAAGAGTTAATGCAAAAAATTAGATATTATAATAGTATTGCTCCATTTAAATTGCAGTTTAAATGCCTGGGGAAAAGTGTATGCTGTGGTTGACTTGGAGTCCTTTCTATGCTTTTTTCATCTTGCCATCTTATCGAAAAATTCTGTGCTGTTTGACATCGATTTGACACATTCTTAAGAAAATATATGCAAAATCGTGCATTGTTAAGGACTATTCATGGAAATGAAAATTACTAAAACGCAAAGTGCTCAATCAACTGCCCTCAAGTCCAAAAGCATGATGCTCATAATAGACAGATTATGGCCACTGCACATAAGACACTGTCTAGCTTCCTATAAGACAAGGACTGTGCTGTGAGATAGCACTTCTGTGCATTGTGAATATATGTTGCTCTCATTGACAACATAGGCCGCTTTGGCCTTCAGCAAGGCAGAATATAGCTAGGTGGGAAAGCAATACTGAATGCGAGGAGAAAGAAGGGCTGAGTTGAGGGACATGTGAGCCAGCCACTCAATTAAAAGATGCCAGCACACCAGCAAAAGCCACAGTCATGTAGCAAGGCATGAATTAATAGAAGAGGTGTTAGTTTAATGTAAGAGCCAGTTAGTAATAAAATTGAACTATAGGCTAAGCAGTTTGTAATTAATATTAAGACTTGGAGTGATTACTTAGAACCAGCTATGGATAGAGTGGGATAGAGAAACCTCCATTTACATATTTTTTTATTTTTTATTACTTTATAAATAATACTAATCAAAATTCCCTCTTCCTCCCCTTCTCCCACTTTCCTCCTTTTCCCCCCCCCCCATCTCCACCCCCTTCAGTCACAAGACAGGGAAGACACCCTGCCCTGTAGGAAGTCCGAGGCCCTCCCCCGTACATCCAGGCTTAGAAAAGTATGTATCCAAAGAGAATAGGATCCCAAAAAGCCAGTAAGTGCAGTAGAGACAAATTTCAGTGCCATTGTCATTGACCCCTCAGTCTGTCCCAAATTGTCAACCACATATATCCAGAGAAGTAGCCATAGATACCAAAGACTCGTTATACATTGTTATGTGAGTTAGATATCAGACAGCTTAGTTCAGATAAGGAGGTTATCTTACTTATCTACTGTTCCTGAAGTTTCCATGGGTGAACAGCAAAGGAAAGACTATCTTCTCAAAGTGATGGAGCAAATAATTTAGGATCATCTCCAGGACTGTCTCTCACTTCCTGTCATAGACCAAATTGTCCTTTGTGCTGTGAGCTAGGTCCTCTGTCCCAGAGAACTACCCAGCAGTCTGACCAAGGTTGAAGTTGGGAGCTAAGATTTTGTCAAATTAATGTTTAAACATTGCACAAAATATGTTTTAAGTGATATTTTATTAATAACAATTTAAAAATCATAGCAATATATTTCTTTTTCTAGCTTCTATATTTCAAGAAAAGAAGGAAGATATAAAAAACTATATACAAAACCATACTTAGTTATTTTCTTCACCAACTAACCATTTTATACTTTAAGTATAATTCATGTTTGTTTGCTTGTATTCATTCTTGGAAAGGAAAAATAGAGAATTGAAAGGACAAAGAGATAAAGAGGGAAAGGAAATAAGAAAAGAGAAAGAATCAGACAGATAGACAGAGATTACTGCTCCATTATCCCCCATTTCTTTCCAAGTACTCTAGCCCTAAAATAATACAAAATATATTATGTATCTTGGACCTGGCAAGGTGTTGGCAGAGCAGAGGAAAAGGTTAAGTTTAGAAAGAAAAAAAATTTTTTTTTTTAGTTCCTTCTAATTGAGAATGAGGGTGTCAGGACCAGGGAACTGAGAGAGTGGTATATCTGATCTGCTTAAGGTGACTCCTTCAATTTGGTTCCCTGGAACTCACAAGGATTCCTTGAGTTTGTAAAACATAAGTTTTCGACACATACACTGTATAAACAGCAGCATATTTATGCCAGAATGACTGTGACTGATGTATAAAAAGTATCCTTAGAAAACGACCAAAGAGAATTTAAAATCTTGATCTTGCAGCAGTGGTAGGAGTAGCACTCTGCCAAGAGCTGGATTAATAGCTTATCAACATTTTATTGATAATGTTAAGACTATGAAAGGCAGCATGAGAAAGAAATTTAGTAACTTGCATTTGTCCTCAGAACTTTATAACTTGCAGGTACACACCTTAATAATTTGTATTTGCACATCTTAAAACACCATTTATTTTGAACATGGTAAGAGGTTACAGTGGCATTTGTTTGGCGAGGTTGTTTATTTTAAACTGGAAACAAATTCTCGGTGGTCAAACCACATGAGGGATTTTTGAGAAGGGTAAAAATTTTACTTGAGTTATTGATTTATAAAACGGCATAGAATTTACTCAATTGACTAGCTAGAGCCACTCCTCAGGGTCCTCCAATGTCACTGAGGACAGAGGCATCAAGTCTGTTATTTGCCTTCTGCTGTTTAGCATAGGACTGACAGGTTTTAGGAGATCCTGTGAGTTAGGACACCTGTAAGAAGACAAGCTGACCTCACCCTGAGCAGCTAGCCTGTCGATTCCAGCAGATTCTGTCCACTATCTAGAGAACTTCCGGATTTTAGATGAAAGACAGTTTGCCAAATGGTTAGCACTTTCACTTGATGAAGCAAATTGCGGATGGATGTTGTTCTGTGCCCATCTGTCTACTCTCTTCTTTGGAGGAAATGGGGTGCTGCTGCTAGGAGCCAATCCGTCTCTCTATTATAAAAAAAAAGTCTTTTAATAAATATTTAAGTGCCATATTCCCCAGATATCTGAGCATCTGAGGGCTGTTTACTGGTTACATAAGTTATAACTGCACCTAGGATAGGACCAAACATGACTCACAAAAGAAAAGTCAATGAAATGATCCTTAATGATATTTTTCTATACTCACAGATCATTGCCTAGCCCAACTGTCGTCAGAGAGGCTTCACTCAGCAACCAGTAGAAACAGATGCTAGACCCAGACCTAAACCCAAACATCGAGCTGAGTTTCAGAATCCTCAAAAAGAAGGGGAGGAAGAATTGTAGCAGCAAAGGGGTCAAGGACACCATAGGAAAACCTACAAAATTAACTAACTTGGGCTCATAGGGCCTCAGAGAGACTGAGCTGATATCAAAGGATCCTGCGGGAGACTGACCTAGGCCCTGTGCACATACCTTGCAGTTGTGTAGCTTGGTCGTCTTGAGAGCCTAACAGTGAGACTCTGACTCTGTTGCCTGCTTTTGGGACCCTTTAACCCTATTGGATTGCCTCATCCAGCCTTAATAGGAAAGGGGGTGGCTAGTCTCGATGCAACTTGATATATAATGACTAGTTGATATTCATGGGAGGCCTGCCCTTCTATTAAGAGAAAAGGAGAAAAAGGAGTGTATAGAACAGGGAAAGTGCTGGGAGGAGAGAAGGGAGGGGAAACTGATCTCGGGATGTAAAATCAAAAAATAAAATAAAATAAAATAAATTTAACTATTTTAAATTTTTTTCTAGATTCTTTGGAAAATGAAGGTTAGATAAAGGGTAAATATCATGACTAATAGTTAAAATAGTTAAAATATTAATGAAAATTATATTCGCTTTACCTAAAATATTAGGAGAAGTCGGCTGAAAATTATATCACCTTAATCAACATGGTAGAACATCCCGTAGCAGGCAAGTTATATTAACTTTAACCTCTAGGTGGCAGCAGAGCATATCCAGATACCTGTTAGACTGTGATCAGGGACCTGAAATTGCATATCAAGTGAAAGTGTATGAGAACACACTCATCATAATACAGGAACCATAGCAACAGCAAAGAGGAAAGATTTGAACACTAAGCTTAAATTAAAAAAAAAAAAGAAGCCTCAATTAAGTGTCCATTCAATTAAATTTACATAGGTCTGAGATTGATGGTCTCCTGGTAGAGTTCCATAGTAATTGTGAGCAACTCATGAAGAACTCAGGTCCTTGCATAGTCTAGACAATTTTGTGAATAACTTTTACCTTTTGCTTAATACACTGGATCAAAGCAGAGAAGAGCGTCTGCACTCTATTTCCTGCCACTTGTAGTCTCGCAACACAAAGAACAGGATCCTCTGGCTTTTGCAATTTGAAGACAATGATGCCACATTTTTTCCAGGTTCAGGATGTTATGGTTCTCTCTGTCCTGCTCATCATTTCCTCACATCTGACTTTATTCTAGATGTTTGTCTGACGTCAATTGCCATTGCCTCATTTTGTGGATTTTAGTAATTAGCTTTCACCTTTTACTTGATATTTTTATCTAGCTTATTTCCTGGGATTCGCTTTGCTTCACAGAACTCTGGCTTAGCCTTGGTCTTTGATTTCAATGCGCTTTGCTTTGAGTGGTCTTGTTTTATCGTCTTCCTGTTCCCCCTGATTCAGGCTCACCAATCAGTTGGTTTAGTCTTGTCCTCTACTTATTCCTACCATGATTTTCCTAATCGAAGCAAATCCAGCATTTGAATAATTTAACTCCAAAGAAAGGTGAAACATTTTGTTAATTTGTTTTTAAGTGTAGCCACACTACATGGCCATATTCTGTAAACTGTAAAAAAATATCTAAACTTAATTCTAGACAATTTTTTTGTTATTTTTTTTTTGTAAAAAAAAAATAAGAGCAGCCTGTAGAGATGCCTCAGGTGTTAATAGCACTGATTTCTTTTCTTACTTTTCCTCCTCCTCTTATTCTTTATCATCTTCTTTTTATCATGGTTTCAGCAAATAAAGTTCTCTTCATATGGTATGACTTGGGATATGCAGAACTTAAAACTCTTTGCATTTGCATTTCCCCATAATTTTCTAATTTTTAAAAACTCTTGGAACCTAGATGGTTCTATAAGAAGATGACCAATGTTAGAGTCAGATAAACTGAACATATATTCCTGGCCTGTCCTTTGCATCCCTTGTGAGGAGATGGTAAGGTCTTTTGCCTGTGAGTCTCTGTTTCCTCTTTTATAAATTAAAAAAAAATTCTTCTGATAATTCTGATCAATGATTGTTCATAAAGTCTATATAGGTTTTGTTAATTTTTCTTTCTTCTTTTCTTTATTCTTTATTATTATTATTATTATTTCTTTGCATCAGGGTTTCTTTTGCTTTGTAATGTACTCAGCTTTCAACAATGTCTTCAGCACACTCCACTAATTGCCAGGGTGCCTCTACCACAAACCAAAATGTCACCATGCATTTCCAAATAAATTGCACGAGGAACTTCTCCTGGTTGGCAATCAATGCAATATCTTATGGGATGTGAGACCTAAACATAATATTTTGAAACAAAGTTATGAAATTGTTGATTGATTCACTGTGGGACATCACATCAAATTCTGATATGAGTTTATGTTTTTTTGACAGTGACAGGAAACTATACAAAGGGGTGAGCCGAGAGGCAGAAGTCTGGTGATCATTATAAGGAATTTAAGGGTTCATTGAGCTGCAATCAGCCATGAAAGCAATCTGGAAAATGCCTGTTTGTTGGCTGATATCAATCATGACACTGAATGTCTGAGTCCTTGATGTTTACACCAAGCTCTCTTAATTCAGAAAATGAGTACATTTTTTGATGTTTTACAATATTTCAGTAAGGCTTTTAATCTGGGCATGGAGAAGTAATGTGGCATATGGCATTAGCCAGTGGTCCTGGTGGGACGTTTATGAAGTAACAAACCAAACAAAACAAAAATACAAACATCTTGAGATAAATATGCGTTATAGTTCAAGATCTTTTTCTCTTTCAGCAAAATCTTAAAAATGCCTCCCAAGAGAAGACTTCAGTTGTCAGTGGTCTCTTCTCTGCTGTGCTTTTATTGGGTAATACGGAATATTTCACTATGATTTACAGTGTGGCATATGAATTATTCGTTGAGACATGCAGAAACCTGTGACCATATTCTCCTATGTTACCATAAATACTGCCTTGGAAACTTTTGTGGCAGCACACTGTACACTCTAGGTGCTGCTCAGCGTCATGTGCAGAGGCCTATAAATTATCTTGAAAGGATAAGGGTAGTAATCATGAGTCATGGTACCTCCTGCTGCCATAAACAAACTCGGGTGGACCCAGTGACATTTTCAAGTCATTCAGAAGTGTTTTGTGAGGTCATCTGTCCCATTAGATGCATATTCTTATTAATGGTTTCTCTGAATTTCCCTCTCTCTCAATCCTTTTTTTTCTGAGAGTAGCTGGGAAAGATGCTAAGGAAAAGAGGAGGGTGGGAGTAAGTGTCAGCACTAGCAATTAAATTTATTAACTCAATTACCTGGGGTACCAATAAAAACTATAATCATGAGGCCATCTAAAAGGCATTAGCTGTTTTACTGCTAATGGGGCCCTTGCCAACAGGAAATGGAACCAGATGCTCTTGGTGGGTGCCAGCAGCTGTTTGGTAGTAGGGAATAAAATAGATTGGACTGTGGTAGGGCATCGGGGCTAATGATAAAATATGCTTTGGATTTAGAATGTCTCCATTCAAAAAGTATCAATTTATACATAGTCAAAACGAACACACGAACCTTCTACACCCCTGGGAATTAGTCATAAAGTAAGATGATGATTTTATGGGTGAAAAGAATGATAAGCAAGGCCTTATAGAGTTGTACCTTCTCAGGCTATATGAGACAGAATGTGCTGTAAAATCTTAGCTCAGATATGCCCCAGGTTTTGCATCTCCTCTCCAGCACTCTAGCTTAAGCTGCTTCAGAAGTTTTAGTGCTTACTCTAAATCTGTCAACCTAAGTATCCAGTGCGCTGGCTGGGGGGAGGCATCTCCTGTGAACTCAGATTTAGAATCGTTTATTACTTAATGAACAACTTTAAACTGGTTCTTAGATGACTAAGACATTATGGTTGTCATCTTAATACTGACATTCTATTAATTTATTATATTTGTTCCAACTGCAGTGCACTGGTTGGCAAAATGAAGGCAAAGCAAACAATTACACTATACAGGATTCTAAATGCAACTGAGTATTTCTATCAAGACAATTGCAGTGGTTCAGACAGCCTGTGTATGGTCAGGAGAGGCTTTTAGGAAGTCAATTAAGCAAGATAACGTCATTGGAAAAGTATTCAGATAAAGAGGAGAGAGAGAGAATGCCATGTAGACAGCAGACTAAGAGTATGTCAAAAGGCCTAACAGAATGAAATATTTTTAATTTAAGCAAGCAAATGGTTCAAGAAGACTGAAAATGTGATGGGCATAGGGAGGATCATGCAGGAGGAGGAGTGGAAGATTGCTCACAGGCAGAGATCTTCATAGGCATAGGAACATGCTGTGATTCAGAAAATGTGCTGAGCTCTGACACCAAAGGTTCATTCTGAAGGAATTCCAAAATAAATAGAAACGAAGAAAATAAATCTAGAGGCAGGCATGGCAGCCCAGAATTGAAGAACTGAATGTTGATAATGGGAAAAAAAATGTGGAAAGTATGTAGAAATATGTTGTGGGAGGTCCTTCAGCTCCTCCAGCCAATAGCCGCTGAGATACCAGACCATTGGGGCGTGGTCTCTCTCTTTAAAACAGCGGCCACTTCCCTCCTCGAATTATACTCCTTCCTGATTGCGCAGAGGGCTGTTGTCTGGGATGGTGATCTGTAAGTTTTTTCCCCTTTAAATAAATACCATCCTATTAATCATAATTCCAAACTGATGTGGGATTGTTTGTGATTTACGCCTTCATCAGAAATAAGTCACAAATGTATTGTCCATGGTTTCATGATTGTTGGGTGATGTCGTGGAAATCTTTGACCTCTTACTACCAGAGTTGATGTACCTGGGGTCTCTCTTAGTCTGAAGGGTAGGCAGAAAGTTTTTCACATACATTGAAGCATATTATTTCTCTGTAGCTTGTTATAGCTATCAAAAGTGGAGCTTAGATTCTGTATTTACAATGTCAACAAAATAATTAACTGTTTCAGAGTATCATAAAGTTCCTTTGTGATGGTTGTTTCTGAAAACTGTCTTGAAGATTGTTGCAATAGCTGAGGAGACTGTAACCTTACCATGCAGGTAAAATTATTTATCATGGATTCATGCCAGTGATAGCTGCCAGGGCAATACAAAAGGCAAACAAGTTTTTTTCTTTTATTTTTCAATTATTACTTAAAAAATACCAATCCAAATTCCCATTTCTCCACTCCTCCTGGTCCCCTCCCTCTCCCTCCACAGACCCTCCCCCACACCCCTCCAACCCTAAGGGAGTGTCATGCACCCCGCCCTGTGGAAGTCCAAGGCCCTCCCTACTACGTCTAGGTTGAGCAAGGTTTATATCCAAAGAGAATAGAATCCCATGAAGCCGGCAAGTGCAGTAGAGACACATCCCAGTGTCACTATCAGTGGCCCCTCAGTCTGCCCCAGATGCCAGCCTCCTTCAGAAGGTCTTGGTTGTTCCCATGCTTGTTCACTCCCAGTCTGGTTGGAGCTGGTGAGCTACCATTAGCTCAAGCAGTCTGTCTCAGTGGATGAAACCCTCATGGTCCTGAATTCCTTGCTCATACTCTCACTCCTTCTACACTTCAATTGGATCTTGGGAGCTCAGTCCAGTGCTCCAATGTGGGTTATTGCCTCTGTTCCCATATGTTGTCAGACGAAGGTTCTATGGTGCTATTTAAGATAATCATCAGTTTGACTACAGGGTAAGGTCAGTTTAGATACCCTCTCCTCTATTGCTCAGGGTCTTAGCTGAGGTCATCCCTGTGGGTTCTTGGGCATTTTTCTAGAGCCAGGTTTCTTGATAACTTCATAATGGCTCCCCCAATCAAGATATCTCTTTCCTTGCTCTCATATCTGTCCTTCCTCCATCTCAACTATCCCATTCCCTCAAGTTCTCTTCAACTCTCCTTCTCCCCTCCTTCTGCTCCCTCCCCCCTCCTCCCTTCAGACAAGTATTGTAATATATTCAGTTGCCTATATATGAAGATGATTTTTTCACAAGTATGCTGAAGTATACATTTTGCTCTTCTCCTCTCAAAATTTGAGATAAAAACTAAGGTAAATTCATTGGTTCAAAAGATAAATGATTGATTTAATTAACATTCATTATTGATTTATCTGTTATGAAACAAAAATGAGATTTTTAAAATTAATTATGTTGGGTTACAAAATTACTATTTTTTCTTATTTTTGTGGGTTTTTTAAAGTTAAATTTACACTTAAGTCTTTCTAACTCATACCATGAGATGAACGTTAATAAATTATGCTTTGAGGTAATATCTTCTTGATAAAACAATCCAAAGGTGATAGGATTACCCTTTTTACAAGCCTGATTCTTAGTAAGAATATCACCATGCCACTGAAGAAAATCACCAATTATAAGGAGGCCTCTGAAAACAAGTTGTCCAGGAAGGATTTTCTGGTTGAGTCTCTTTTTCTGGTAACATAGCTAAGTTACTTAATATTTCACATAAGTCCGGTAATATGACAATGTTTAAAACATCTTTAAATTTTTATTTATTTTTTCTTTTTTTTAATTTTTTATTTTTTTCCATTCAAAAATTTACACTTCCTCCCCTCCTCCCATTCCCCTCCAGCTTCCCCCACTCACCCTCCCTTCTCACCCTCCCTCCTTAAGAGAGGGCAGGGAACCCAGCCCTGTTGGGAGTCCAAGGCCCTCCCTCTTACATCCAGGCCTAGAGAGCTTTGCATCCAAATAGACTAGGGTCCCAAAAAGCCGGTGCATGCAGTAGAAACAAGTCCCAGTGCCTTTATCAATGGCTTCTCAGTCAGCCCCCAATGTCAGTCACTTTCAGAGAGTCCGGTTTGATCGCATGCTCATTCAGTCCCGGTCCAGCTGGATTTGATGAGCTCCCATTAGAACAGGCCCACTGTCTCAGTGGGTGGACCAACCCCTCGCAGTCCAGACTTCCTTGCTCATCTGATGAGGGTCTCTATCTCTATCTCCATCTGTCACCGGATGAAGATTCTATTCGAGATAATCATCAGTGTAAAATAAATTTACTACATCAAAAAAATTTTACAGAGCACCCAAGCAAACAAATCCCTATAGCATGGATTTAAAAACCTTTTCAGGAATATTGACATATTTGTGAAATAAAACAGAATGCAATGTTACAGTAAAATCAATGTGTAAGGCTATACCATAAACTAAATTTTAAAAAACTCAGTGCCTATTTCTTTAATTGTTGCTCTATATATGCATGTGTGGGCACATATGCACATATACGTACCTATATATTATGCAAGCCAATATAAGGATATTTGTGCATATGCATATATACAAATAATCATACATGTGTATAAAATATATCAATGTATCTACACATGCATATACATATTCATATTCTTGAACCTACATGCATATTAATATGCATATGACTATAATATGCATATATATACATATTAAGCATGCATATTATAGTCATATAATGCATGGCATATATGACTATATATACATATTATATATACACATATATATATATTTATATGTACATCTGACACAGATTTTGACTTCTCCAGGGTCTATTGGTTTTAATGTTGACAAGTCGAATTCTTGCTTCTGGATAAGAGACTAAAAATTTCATTGCCTCTAGCAACTCAGAGTGCTGGTGTGATGTAATTGGTAAACACAAAAGTGATGTGAATTCCAATGATGTCTATGCAACTTGGATGTTGATTTTGGAAATGTGAAAGTTTTCCTGTGGGGCTGGACAAATGAACTAATAATGCTCTTTGTGAGAACCAGAGCTTGGTTCTCTGTAACAATGTTAGGTGATTCACAAAACATTGTAACTTAAGCTCTAGTTTCTAACCTCTGGCCTCCTCAGAGCACTGCAGTCACATGTGTACATACATACATACTATCATCTCTCTGTCTATCTATCTGTCTGTCTATCTATCTGACTGACTATCTTTCTGTCTGTCTACCTGTCTGTCTGTCTGTCTATCTGACTGACTATCTATCTTTCTGTCTGTCTGTCTGTCTGTCTGTCTATCATCTATCTACCACCTATTCCCTATCTTTCATCTATCTATCTGATACTTAAGCACACTATTAAACATAATAATTTTTTTAAGGAAGGATACCTTATGAAGCTAATTATAGTGCTACTTCTTAAGAAGTATTGCCACAGTAAACCATCCTTACAGCTCCAGGAATGTGGAGTTGAGAAGCCTTAAGGCAAAGTTGTTATGAAGAGTGAGTTAAAGGAAACTGGTGTTGATATAATTTCTCCTTTTTAGGCTACTCTAGGAATTGAACTGCAAACAGAATACATTACTGAATAAAATTTTAAGGATGCTTCTTGACCAGAATTGCTTATAAAGCAGATAAAATTGCTTAGCTTAAATCTAGAAAAAAACAATAGTTTAGAAAGATGTAAAAATGAACACACCACATATATAGAACACATCTATATAAAATATAGAAGTTGTGGGAGACTTTATTGAATTAATATGATTAAAAAGATTCTGTGAATGTATGATCTGCACTGTCTTTTAGCACCCTGGGATGTACTGCTGACTCTTCTTCTTTGATTAGTTAAAACATTATAAATAAAACAAGTAAATCTGATTGTGTTTTTATGGTGACTATTGGTGCATCTCGCCACTGTAAAATTTCCATAAAAAATTATCGAAGCTGTAAGTGTCATGAACAGTTATGTACCTAAGATGACAATGTATGAATTGGCAGCCTGGCATGTAGCAATGGGGGGGTCTCCCATTCATTATTCCTAACAGGAGGTAATTGTATACATTACTCACAATCATTTCATTTCCAGTAAGATAATTTCTCAAAGACAGCAATACACAAATGATGCTAAATACACTAGTCTTAAAATAAGCCTGTAGTTCACCGATTTGAAATGTCTCCTTTTTGTTATAGTCTTATAATTTTATAGTCATCCTCTTAGTCTGATACTAGCAGATTGGTAATTGCATGATTATGATTATGATGCTTCCTAATTCAGGGATGGCACATTTGTTAAGATTAAACATACTGGAAGTCAAGGAGGTATATGGACTACACCAAAAATGGTTGATAAATTAAGTATCAGCGTGTTTGAAAGTTAATGGTAAATACAACTATTAGGTTTATAATCCATAAGCACTAGCATCATTACTGCTCATGCTCATAGACACACAAAAGCTAGAAACAAATGTGAAAAGAGAAGCAGAACTGGCCTCCTCAACTTAATTTTGATATTAGTTTTTAGCAATAAATTAATAAATTTGTCATTATCTACTAACTAGTAAGGAAAGTTATAGAAACATGAAGTATATGGAGTTTTAGGAAGACAATGAATTACATATAATAATATTTGCATTTGATTCTAAGGAATAGTGAAACACCACTACTATATTGTATAAAGTGTGGATTGCTTCTGTTTGGTTCTCATGTCTTGAACATGACTAAATACTGCCGTAATCAGAGAACTTTGGGATGTTTTATAGGACCCTCCAAATGCTATGAGCAACAATCCTCATTTAATCTGGATAGAGATAAATTCTGTGTCAAGGCAGTTAATTCTCTACTTGAGTAGAATATTAATGCATAATGTTAAAAATTACCTTTAGAATTTTTAATGAAATAAGACAGCAGCACTGCCAAGAATCTCTGTGGCAGAATGAAACTGGATAAATGAATTTTATTACTGTTTTTTAACTTTCAAAATGAAAGCAACCAGGGAAAATGTTAATGTGATTTAAAGATGTATAGTTCTTGGTAAAAACACTATGAAAGATTTAAGTATCTGGAATCTTAAAGAAAAAGGTCCATGTTCACTATATTTTTAAAATAAAAATAATATACAAAAAGACAACACTAAGGCTGATTTTGGCTTACAGATACTGAGGGGGCATGAAAAGGGCCTGCAGAGGTTACAGCTGTTAATTTGGTGTTTGTGTGAGACTTTTAACAGTAGAAGCAGGTGTATCACCGACACTTTTGTCTGTTCTTGGGACTCTTTTCCTCCCATCCCTTGTCCAGTCTTGAGATGAGGGCTTTTTGCCTTGTTTTATTGTATTTTATTTTGTCACCTTTCATTGTGGTCTCCTTTTCTGAAGGTGAATGAATGGAGGGGAAGCGGACATGGAGAGAGGAGGTGGGAGGAGCTGGGAGAAGTAGAGAGAGAGGGAATGGCCATTGGGATGTATTATATGAGAGAAGAATCTATTTATAATTAAAACTAAATAAAGAGGAAAGACAATGCCTTATAAATATATGAAGCATGATTAATAAAAACTCAGAGAGAGAAATTGGGACTCAACCTGAGGACAAGAAAGCAAAGCAGCCAGGCACTAGCCTCCAGGAATCTCAGAATGAGACTGTGTCTGAGAGCTGTTTCCTTTCGTTTTATAATCCTCTCTAACTTGGATTAAAGGCATATACCTCCCAGTTTCTATGACAAACTAGTATAGCTATGGAATTAAAGGTTTGTGTTATCACTGCCTATTCTGTAAGTCTGTTTTATTATCTGATCTTCAAGCAAGCTTTATTTATTAAAATACAAATAAAATGCCACTACAAATATTTTCTTTCCTGTTGTTCACATTTGTCTAATGCCTGCATTTTGGAGAAGGCTAATTGTCTTTAGATACTTTTTAGTGTTGTCTTAGAAATGATTGCTCCTTGACTGAAAAGTCATTGGAAACATAATAGTTACCTGAGTTGAGACATATTATATCACAAGTTTCATGAATTATTAAAAATATTTCTTACCTGGCTCATTTGATTTATCTTCTATCCATGAGGTTTGCTATATAAGAGCATTGATAAAGTACTTGCAATGATAAATCAATGAAGCTCAGAATTGCCAAGACAATGTGTAAAACAAGGAGATTCTCCTGACCTAAAAGAAACTGTTCCACATTTTAACTTTTGCTTTTTGGATATATAATAGCAGGAAACCATAATTTCACTTCTGCAGTTTCATGCATGCTATTACTATAATGTACAATAAGTTTAGAAAAGGTACTAGAACCCAATTACACTTGGAGGTCAAAAATTTATGGTAAGTTAAAGAGTGATTCTAGAGACCAGGAAATAAGCCACTAAATTCTGATTAAGATATTTTTAAAATTATACTTGGAGATCAACTGTCTATAGCTTTCAACTTTACATTATCAAACTATAAAATGATGATTCTGTGATATTTTTCATAATACATGTTTTTATTATTCTATGTACCATATTGTACCATACCATATACCATATGCACACATAAATATATGTGTGTGCATGCACATATGTATGTATATATGGATATATTTATGTGTATACAAATATATGTATATACTAATATATATATATGTTTGTGGGCTAACAAAGACTTATATAACCTAATGTAGAAAACAAACAGAATAAACAGTGGTTCCTCATGATGTAATGAGGTGGAATGACTGGTGCTTCTTTTTACATATATTCAATCTCTTCCTAAGTTGAATCCTCATATGACCATATTGTTTGTGTTGTTCTTCTATAAAAATGTTTCACTTTCAACCATTTGAAAGGAAGATAGATCTGGAAACACTTCCTCTACTAGTGCTGTTACAACAGCCAACTCTGTGCCAAGAGAATTCTCACCCACTCAGCTCTATTGAACAAGCTAACAGGCAGACTTCTTTGATAAATACCACAAACAGTGTCTGACTGAGGACTCATGAAAAACAAAACCAACAAACAAATAAAATCTAATACAAGGTGAAAGATCATTTTATTGTGCTCAGGCCAAGTTGATGACCATTGAACTGTGAGCTAAACACATTTGTTATTTTTCTCCCACTAAAAGTACATGTGTTTTATTATACAGGAAAAATGATCTAACAGGTAAAAGTGACAGCCAAAAAAGTAAGAGTGTGGTAGAGAATGTAAAAACTACTGTCTCCTGAATGGCAAAATCATTGCAAAGGCTTTATATTTGTACAAAGGAGACACAAATTTCCAGGGAAAGGGTTGATTACCTCCAAAATAATTGTTAATATATTATTAATAATATATTTTACCTCCAAAAGAATATAATATATTATTCACAATATAAAACGGGACATAATATTACAGATAAAACCTCCAAACATTTTGAGGTAGTTGTACTAAGGAAAAATTTCATCAAATTCTTTAGTAAGATTGGCTCAAGTTATAGAAAAACTTCTAAGTTAAGAAAAACTATTGTTAAAAAAAAAGAAAAACTATTGTTTTGAAACAACGATCATTTTTTACATGGTAGAAAATACATGTATATGAGTGAATCCAATAACTCAGATAAAAAAAATCAAGAGGAACAGACTATAATAACAAGATAATCACTTTCTGACAGGGTAACTAGACCTGCTAAGTTTCCCTTTGCAACAAGAAAGTGGCAGTAATAGATAAAATTCTCGACTTCTACAAAGCCACATAATAATATTTTTGCTGTTTCATTAAGAATTTTATACAATTGATTTTATGTATATTCATCTCTACCTCCCCCTATTCTTCAAAGGTTCAAAGGTTCAAATCCATCTCCCTAACCAAACAATGAACAATGTCATTCTCTCTCTCTCTCTCTCTTCCTTTGAAATCTATCAAATCATCTTGTTTTGGTCAACTATGCCTCAATGTGGGGATTGCCCATGAGTATTATTACTACATTAAAGTCACACTGTTAAGAAAACTGACTTTACCTTTCGCAGAAGCTATAAAATGTCCATAGCATTTCAAGTATAAGATTATTTGTCCACCTATCACTGGGATTTTGTCTGTCTTGACTCACAGAGATCTTGAATTTTCTGTACAATATTAGTTCATTCATATGGGCATGTGCCCGATTGTGTCTGGAAAACTCTATTTCCTTAAAGACATCTATCACGTCTAGCTCTTACCATCTTTCTGTAACCTCTTGCATGAAGATCTACATCTCATTTAGGTCTGAGCATTCTGAAATCTCTTACGCTTCATATCAACAAGTTGTGGGTTTCTGTGTTAATTGATATTTATTTCAGGAAGGTAATTCTCTTATGAGTATTAAGAGGTACATTGATTTAAGGACACAGCAATAGGACATTAGGCCTTCTTTCAATGCTATAGGTTCCTCCCCTACAACATGAGTCCAATCTTGCCACAGGTTCTTTGAATCGTGACCAGTTGCAGGTATGAGTTCCATCTCCTAGAATGGGCTTTATATCCAGTCAGAAAGTTCTTGGTAACCACATCACATTTGTGACACTATTGCACCAGTGAGAATATCTTACCATGTAGATCATTATTGTAGCTAATAGGGTTCATGGATAAGAAGAATGCTTGACTTTCTCCTTTGGGTAAGTACATTTAATAGACTGTAACATTAATGTAGTGACAACAGAATGTTTCTCTTGAATATGAATATGCTTTCCTGAGTCTCAAATTTAAAACTGATATTTGTGAGATCAATCATTCAAGAGACATCTATAGAGCAGAAGAAAACTGAACACATTTTGCTTACTATTATGAATTATCAGGGTCTCAGGACGTATAATAGATGTTTTTGTTATAGCTATGATTCCTCATTTCTCATGCTTCCTGCACTAAATCTTGGCTAAACTGCTTACCTTATTTTGTTCTTTAGTACAATAGCAAACCTACTTACCATAAAGGGATCACAGAAAATAATCTACTGTGACTATATCTCATCATGCTCCTTGACTTCCCCTGTATTTTCTTGATTGGATAATCCTTGAGTGTCTCATCACTTGAAAGAGACATACGTATGAGTCACTGTCATCTAAGGTGGCATTCCATCAACCTCCACTAATGTAGTAAACAGTCAATAGTAGTGGAAAACAGATGTGTGAGAGAACTTAGCAAAGAGCAACAGAACTGACCAGGTTAACAAAGGTCAAACCATTTTCTGTCTTCCAATAGTCTCTCTGAAATAACTACAAAAGACTTTATATAAATTATAAACCCTTGGCATATAGCTCAGGTTTATTGCTAATTAGTTCTTACAACTTCAATAAACCCATTTCTATTAATCTATATATTGCCGTGTGGCTTTTGGCCTTACCTGTCCTCCAGCATGTTTTGCTCCTTTTGTGTCTCCTGGGACTCCTTTGACTCTGATCTTACTTCCAGCATTTTCAGTTTGGCTGTACTGCCTATACTTCCTGTTTGGCTATGGGCCAGTCAGTTGTTCATTAACCAGTGAGAGCAATAAATTTTCACAATGTACAGAGGTATTATTCCATAGCATTTCTTCCCATATTTGAATTTAAGAAGGTAAATACTTTGCTATGTTAGAAATTTTCAAATGATTTGTAATATAGTAATTCATAGGGAACTGAGAATATTTCCATGCCACTTTTTTCATTATCACACAGAAATCCTATCATAGTTTGTTCTCCATATGTATTGAGTGAGGAAGAATGAATTGTTATCAACATCTACTATGTAGCTTAATAATGTTTACAATTACTGAATTATCATCTTTGATGCCATAGAAAATATTTCACCTTTGAATTGGACCTCTATCAAATCGTACAATGTCTCTTTTCTCAAATGTAGTACTAAGTGTAGTCTTGCATTTGAAAGAAACTTCTAGTAGATTCTGTTAAAGCACTGACAAATATAAGCAAGAAGATATGTAAGTGGTTGCTATTTTTCCATAAGAATTATTCTCAATGATGACAATGATTTTTATTAATGAGAAGAGTTCATTTGCATAACCAAACTAAAGCTGCTGTATGCGGAGCTCTTCATCTTCTTGTGGAAGAAAATCGAAAGCGGCAATATGCTCAATAGGTTATGTGCATAGTGTAATCACAGGGCTCTGCATGTCACTTTATTAATTAACATATAAATAGCTGCTATTTCAGCCTCTGTCTCAAATGAATCATCACAAGGCACATCAATTGGATATTCCAATTAGTGAGCTGCCTTTGCATTCTATTGTTCAGAATGAGGGTATCTATTAGAAACTTAGAAATTGTAAAACATAGTAAAGGATTGCAGCTGACTTTTTGGGAAAGAATTTTCTGACACGTACACACACTTGCTCTAACCTGAAGTATTTGAAGAATAGAAAACAAAGCAAGACAATTACATTTTAAGTTATGTGTGTGTGTGTGTGTATAAAATGAAAAAAATATTGCTAATACTTCATTAAAAGATTGATGGGCCTTATATCTATAACTTATCTTTGGCAATGATGTTTCATTTTTACACTGAATGGAATGGGGCAGAAAATGATATATGCTCCCAATTAGCTCACAGAATATTTTAAACTAAATCATTGCTGCCACTTATCATAAAATATTATCTGATCCTATCATATAAAATATCATAAATCAGGTAATATCATTTCAACAGATTATAGCTATGTTTCTAGATCTAGGAAATTAGACATTTGTGATACAACATAAAAGACAAAAAACTAACTTCTAACAACAATTACTACATTTCCTGTCAACAATAATTGTATAAACTCAAACTTATTCTGAAACATAGAAAAATAGAGGAAGGTTTATTTCATCTATAACAAAATTAAAACTTTACTTAATATATAACATGCATATTAATTTTTTGTAAAATATTATTAAAATTAATACAGTTTTAGCATATAAATTAAATGTGACTCCATTTGTGAAATATCATGTAAACATAAAAATAATCCTTTCTGATGTCACATACTGATTTCACTGGATTTTATACAAATATGATACAGGTAGTGATACAGTATCTATATATTAATGCTCCTGTTTATGGGATTCCTGTCTACCTAGATATTTTTTCAACATTTCTAGCTTCAAATAACATATATGTTTGAAATTTTACAATACTGAATAATTTGCTTGATAAATATTGCCTATTAAAATCCTTATTGATAGAAAATTAATGTTGGATTAATATTGCCAATTTTTCTATCTTTGCAATTTTGTATTGAAAATAAACATTGACAATGTAAGACAAACAAAGCTGCAAATAAATCTTCAATAGTAAATGATATGCAGAATTTTCTCATAAAATAAGTTAGTCTTAAAATAGATTCAAATAGTAGTTTGTTTTCATTAATTTAGAAATTACAAGTTTATTTCATTTTAGTAGAAACAATGAGCTTGAAAAGATCATTTTGAATAGAGAAGTTTAAGAACTACAGATGCTTTGTGAAATGCTGGTATATTCAAAATAAGAAAATAACCATTGGCTAGGTTTTCTTTATCAATTAAAGGCTGGCTCACAATCAATGTTACTAGACACTAGGAGACTGTATATCTTTGTAGAACAGGTAATTCATCAATGTGCTTGCCTCTTACCCCCAAGTACTGGCATTACAGGTATGTACAGAAAATTGAAATACAGATCTCTCAATTTCTAAGTCAATTAAATTAAGTAAATATCAATTCACCTAATATGGTAATCATTTTTAAATATTTAATATGATATTTTTAAGTAAAGACATATGTCTTTATTACTGCTGAGTTTTGATGGATATTTCAGTTTCTACAGGTTCACAGTCATTTTTATTATAAGAAGACACATATTGTATCAAGCACATTTTCAATAATGGCGCTTAAGTGTACATTGTAAAATATGAAAATTCAGTGGTTGCAATGTTTATTCCACTAGTACAATTAAGGGAAAATATTAAGATTCCGTCTAACATAGATGTGTGTATTAGAGGTTGATATGTTACAATATATCAATAATTTTATTTAGTCATATATGAATTTAGTTTAATTTAAACCAACATTTCAACTTTTCTCATTCATTATGCTTTGGTTGTAAAAGTTTGTAGCCTTATAACAATCTTACAATTTACATTTATTAATTATTTCATCTTTTGTTTAAAGATACATGGTTCTTGAGATTGTACAATACTTTGATTTAAACCTTTGATGAAAGTTTGATGACATGAATAATGTAAATATTTGTATTTCCCATTTTTTCTGTATCTTGAACAAATAAATATAAATATAAATAAAGCATACTGAATAGCTTTCTTATTCCATCAGTAAATCTGAAAGCAGTATCATTTGCCTTATAGTTGTCTAAATTATATTATAGTATCAGTTATTATGTCAGTTAAAAGTAAAATACAAATGATGCTGTAACAAGGTGGGAGAGATGGCTCAGTGGTTAAAAGCACTGTCTGCTCTTCCAGAGGTCCTGAGTTCAATTCCCAGAAAAAAATGGTGACTCACAACCATCTGTAATGAAATCTGGTGCCCTCTTCTGGTCTGCAGAATACATACAGAAAGGTGCTATAATAAATTATTGTTTCAATAACAAATTTAAGGAACTATGTAAATTAAATTATATATTTATATATTGATACACTGTAACTACATACAAATGGGATAGATGTTACTGTTGTCTGCATAGTAGAGAGTAGAAAATTGTCCAGTGTCAGTATTTTACTTTCAGAAAAACAAAATCTTTAACTTTTCTGTTGAATTTTTAGTAAATTAAGTCCTTTTACTAGCCAGTTTTCTAAAGATAATTCTATTGCTTTTGTTATTTTTTGCACTATATATATATACACTATATGTAATATTTATTATAGCACATGCCATTTCTCAATCATTGTTTTCTTCATATTTGAAATGTATTCTATTTAACCTAGCAAAAAATAAAGATTTAACTGGAATTTGCCTGAGTAATCACAATTATTTCTATAACAAAACAGCCAGGCTTTGTCTCTTTTGCAATACAAACACACACACACACACGTCGGTAGGTAGATAGATAGATAGAAGATAGAAGGATAGACAGAAAGATAGATATGGATATAGATTATAGGTCAGAAGCATCACATATTTACAAGACTGTCAAAAATTACAAAATAAAGTCCCAATTTTAAATTATGGTTCGTAAAAATATAAGCTGAATTTAAGGATTATAATGATCACTTTATACATATAAAATTTAGTCTTTCTGATTTACTCACTCCTCTGACAAATCTCATTGATTAGAATCTACACATATTTTTCTCATTTTTGTTTCAAAAATTTATATCATATTATCTTTACATAGATGTGGATCTGTAATTTCTTTTCCATGGCATAGGTGCAAAGATTTTAAGTCTAATACAAGTCCATTTTTTTTAAAAAAGGTTTCTAAGCACTCAGTTATTTTCTTAAGCTGTCTCCTTATTACCATTTTCCACCTTCTACTTTGCCCAAGAATGTGTCAAAAACATAATTGTTTGGTTCTCACCAAGGAATTATGACACAAATTGAGCTACAGTGACAGTCTGGCAAGACATACCCACTGGGACATCAGTAGCGCAAATGTCATGAGAATAACTAACAACTTTCTGATTAGATTTAAGGTCTGCCCTACAAGAAAATACCACCACCTGGCACCATCATTGTGCCAAGTACCCATGGCTTGACATATCATAAACCTTAGCAGAGAATCTACTAATATTACTTTGTTAAATTGAAATAATATTAAACTGATTACTAATGATCTATCACTATACTTCTAGGTTATTATAGGAGGAGGCTGCTTGTCGTTTCCTAGCTGCTTAGCCCTGAAATAATCACACAGAAACTATATTATTTAAATCACTGTTTGGCCTATTAGCTCTAGCTTCTTATTGGCTAACTTTTACATCTTAATTTAACCCATTTATATTCATCTGTGTATTGCCACGTAGCTGTGGCCTACTGGGAAAAGTTCCGTCAAGCTCACGCGGGGCTACATGGCTTCTCTCTTACTATGCCCTCCTTCTCCCTGCATTCAGTTTGGTTTTCACAACTATTAAAGTTCTGCCCTATCAGAAGGCCAAAGCAGTTTCTTTATTCATCAATTGTTTTCATAGCATACATAGGGGAACCCCATATCACCTCCCCTTTTTGTTTAAAAAAGGAAGGTTTTAAATTTAACATAATAAATTACATATAGCAAAACAGGTATCAAGAATTATAGTTACAATATTTATATCTACTTTATCTTTATCATCACCAAGGAAAACTATAATTATAAATATATATTTTTCAACTCCATCAAAACTCCAAAAGAATATAATATTTCCTAAGTAAATAGAAAGTACATTGTAAGCAACTTGCACAACTCTAGAATTGACACAGACATTTTGCTGTCTGGAAAGTCACCCAAAGTTCTTCTGTACCATTGGGGCATCTATCTTCAGCTTACAGGCCCATAGTATCCAGCAGACTTCCACAAAGTAGGAAATTTCAATGAGAGTTCCACCTATATTGGCAGTTTGGCTGTCACTTTTTTCAGTGTCCTGCTGAATGGCTGGTGGACTCTTTCATGAAGTAGGAACCCAGAAGGATCATCTCACCTTTAGGCAAGTTCAACTGTCATTTCTCTATCATTCCTGCATGTCCAGTTCATCAAGCAGTCCAGGCAAGAACAGTTTCTTGTCCAAACGGCTAATCAACTCCATAAGGAGACTCTTCAATGACCATCTTCCTTTTGAAGTAATTGGTGATGCCAGGAGCAGATGTGTCTCATGTCATGAAAAGTCTTAACTTCTTAAAACATTTTAAATGCCATATTCTAAAGGTCTCTAAAAGATTTGAAGAATGCTTATCCATCTGAAATACATCTCTGTACATCTGAAAAATCTAACTAACATGACTACAAGCTTGACTGTCATGGATGATAATCTATTAATCTATATTTCTTAATTATACATTACATTTTTAAATGAGCTGCACAAACACAATGCCTTAATCAAGAGCAGAAATATACATATAACAGAATTGACCTTAAATTTGTATCAATAAACCAAGATCCATACCAATGTAAAGTATACATGTCTATAGCATATTCCCCTTTAAATATATATAAAAAAGCATTTATATAAAATATTTGGGAATATGGGTGTAGTTCTCAAGACAACTTACTGCTGATTGAGGGCATTGTTAATCAGGTCTTTCATGGTATATCCTGTGTGCTAGTTTTATCTCAGTCAGCAGTTGGGTGAAGTAATTTTTGGGGAGTGTTCATGGAAACCTTTCAGGGAATCTTTGTCCATCAAACCATATTAGTCAGGAAGCAATTCACAGGCTAACATCCTCTTTGGAAACAAAGGAAGAATCTCTTTTTCCAAGGCAATATATCCTTAGACTCAAATTGTAAAGTCAAGATACCTTTACATTGGTTTAGCTTAGCAACCTGTACAAGAAAATGTCTCTCTGTTCTTACCTCCTTCACAGCCAAAAAATTCAAAGACACAATAATATACAAAATTAAGACTGTCTGTTTATATTCCATCTTTACATGGCTTATTTTTATTTATTTCTTTTACTCTATGACTGTCTGTATTCTGGCTCTTTAAAGACTGTTTTATTTTTTAACAATTTATTTCCTTTTATAACTCTATACTCTATTTTTCTTCTCTCTCCCAAGCCTACATATATTTATTCAACACTATAACCCATTTAGAGATCTTTTTAATCTGAATTTGTCTTTATTGTGTAACTGTAATTGTTTTCTGACCATAGTTCTTCTTAAAATGCTAAGCTCATCTAATGAACTTAAAGAGTACCATTGGTAGTGGAACTGCAGCACTGCCTGCTGCTTGCCTCATGTAGTCCAGAATGGCAGAGCTACTTGTAGGCTCCAAGAGCCATGCACAGTGCCCAATCTCTAGGCACATAGCTGGTCCCTGTTCCACAAAGCAAACCATAGCATGTTGTTCACAAACCCTATTCAAATGCCTGGTCTCCTGAAAGAGCAAGAGGTTTCCCTGGCAACACAGCCCAGAAAGCTGGATTTCAAAGTGGTGCAATTTTTTTTCTGCTACCACTGAGTCAAGAAAACCTGTCTTAAAGGAGCTGCAACACACCATCAGCAAACAGCAAGAAGCTGTGTTAAACTTTATATTTTTTGTGTCTAGAATTCCTTTTCAAGCTCCCTTGGGTTTTTAAGTGGATTTTAGCTGGCCATGTCGATATCAATTTGTTGTAAGGAGGCTACTTGCTCATTTCCCATCTGCTCATCAGTTCAGACCCAAAAATAATCACAGAGAAACCATGTTAATTAAATAATTGCTTGGTCAATTAGCTTCAACTCCTTATTGACTATCATTTACATCTTAATTTAATCCATTTCTATTAATCTGTTTACTGTCACATTCTTTTTATTTAAACAGAAAAGAGGCAGTGATGTGGGATTCCCCTCTTATGTTGTGAATACCACGGGTTAATAAAGGACTGCTTTTAACCTATAGCAGAGTAGGGCAGAAAGAGATAGGGAAAACTAAAGTGAATGCTGGCAGAAAGAAGGGCAGGGTCAGAAAGAGGCTATGGAGCTGCCACCACAGAGAGATGCACTGAAACTTTGCTGGTAGACCACGGCCTCATGGTGATATACAGATTAATTTAATGAAAATGGGTTAAATTACAATATAAGAATTAGCCAATAAGAAGTTAGAGCTAATGGGACAAGCAGTGATTTGTATAATATAGTTTCCGTGTGATTATTTGGGGGCTAAGTGGCCAGGAACTAACAACCAGCCTCCTTCCAACAGGTTAAGGCATGTTTCAATCCTCATCAGAGAAACTTCTATTAACAATAGATCATGATAAATATACAACCATATAGCTGATCAAGGTATAGAAAATAAGAGACTTGATAATGTCCAGCTCTAAATGCAATACACACACACACACACACACACACACACACACACATTCTTAGCAGAGAAAGCTAAATGTGTTCACTAGATTGATCTGTATGATCATGGAGCTTATATTTGGAAATCTTGTACTGAAGTCTGTCATGATTTAGAGTACACTAATGTGTGCCACATTACTACATAAATACTTCATACAATATTCTATTGAAAATATTAGCATTTTGAAATGCAGCAGAAATCATTTATTTATATGATTTTCTTTTTTTAACTATTTTTGTCAACAAATAAATACATTAAAGAGTTTTGAGATTTGACTGTATTTGGGAGGACTTCACTGGGAATTTACTGTATGCAGAGCCCACCCCTGCTGAGACTCCATTAAGTCTTTATTAGAGTAGTAAATTATTTTATTTTGAAAGAATGAATATCACCATGAAATGCTATATCACTTGATATTAGACTTTAAATGTGTCATTTACAAATATTAAGTATTTTATGAAGAATTAGATTTTCCTTATGTGCTATTAGCATATGTTACTCCTTTACACAAACTTGAGGGGAAAAAAGAACAAATGTACTTAAGGAATGTGGAGTTGGGAGATAAAATTATAATTTTATTCCAAATAAATGAATATAAATAGCTTCACAAAAGGAAATGAGAATATTTGATTTTTTAATGTATTTAAAAATAGAAATTTTATATGGTATAGAGAAAGAGATGGTATTTAATTTATTCCCAACTTTTACTTCTGTGAGGACACAGCTTTCCTAAATTAATACCAATTTCAGATACTTTCTCTTCTTCATTGACTTCATAAAATATACAAGTTAAATGAAATATTTTCATAAATAGAAATCTACTAAATATCTAGTCTATCAAAGCAACATGTAGTATTGTGGTTGTAAAGATTAAACTGTTTAGACTCCACTTTGGGAGTGTTTCTAATTCAATAGAGGGAGGGTAATATGCACACATCATAGTATGAGATACTGAAAATAATCTTGCTAACAAAAGAAAAACTGAAACAGTAGAGAACATATATATGTTGAAGTGCAGAATTAGACTACAAAGGGACTTCTACAACTCATAAACACTTTCAGTAATGCAGCAAGATACAAGATTAACTCCAAAAAAATCAGTATCCCTCCTTTACACAGATGATAATTGGGATGAGAAAGAAATCAGAGAAACATCACCCTTCACAATAGCCACAGATAGTATAAAATATCTCAGAGTAACTTTAACAAAAGACTTGAATGACAAGAAGTTTAAATCTTTGAAAAAGAAATTAAAAAAAAAAAACACCAGAAAGTAGAAAGATTTTCCCTCATGTTGGGTAGGTAGAATTAACATAGTAAAAATGGCAATATTACCAAAATCAATCTACAAATTCAATACAATGCCTTTAAAATCGTAGCAAAATTCTTCAAAAATATTGAAAGAACAGTACTCAACTTTATATGGAAAAGCAAAAAACCCAGAATAAGCAAAACAATCCTGTATAAAAAAAGAACTTCTGGAGGTATCACAATCCCTCACTTCAAAACTCTACTACAGAGCTAAAAGTACTGAAAGCAGCCTGGTATTATAAGAACAGACAAGAGCACCGGACTGAGCTCCCAAGTTCCCATTGAGGAGAGGAAGGAGGGAGAACATGAGCAAGGAAGTCAGGACCACGAGAGGTGCACCCAACCACTGAGTCAGTGTGGCTGATCTATTGGGAGCTCACCAAGGCCAGATGGACTGAGAAAGAAGAAGCATGGGATAAAACCGGACTCTCTGATCATGGCGAACAATGGGGGCTGATGAGAAGCCATGGACAATGGCCCTGGGTTTTGATCCTACTTCAAGTTCTGGCTTTGTGGGAGCCTAGCCAGTTTGGATGTTCACCTTCCTAGACATGGACGGAGGGGGAGGGGGGAGGACCTTGGACTTTCCACAGGGCAGGGAACCCTGACTGCTCTTTGGACTGGAGAGGGAGGGGGAGAGGAGTGGCGGGAGGGGGAGAAGGGTGGGAGGAGGGGGAGGGAAATGGGAGGCGGGGAGGAGGGGGAAACGTTTTTTTTTCCTTTTTCTCAATAAAAAAAATAAAAAAAAAGAACAGACAAGAGGACCAATGGAAGTGAATCAAAGACTTAGTTATTAACCCACATACTTTTGAATGCCTGATTTTTGACAAAAAAAGGAAAAAAAATACCAAATAGAAAAGAGAGAGCATATTTAACAGATGGTGCTGGCATAACTGGATATCAACATGTGGAAGGATGAAAATAGACCCATATCTATCACCATGCACAAAACTCAAGTCCAAATGGATCAAAGACCTCTACATAAAGCCAGTTACACTGAACCTCATAGAAGAAAAAGTGGGAAGTATACTTGAATGCATAGACATAGGAGACCACTTCCTAGATATAACCCCGTGGCAAAAATGCTGAGGGAAACAATAAATGGGACCTCCCAAAACTGAGAAGCTTCTGAAAAGTAAAGGACACAGTGAACAAGACAAAATGACAGCCTACAGAATGGGAAAAGATTTTTACCCCCTATATCAGACAGAGGGTAGATCTCCAAAACACTCAAGAAATTGGTCATCAGAAGAACAAGTAATCCAAAAAATAATTACCTAAACAGAGAACTCTCAACAGAGGAAGCTGAAATGGCTAAAGGACACTTAAGGAAATGTTCAAAATCCTTAGTCATCAGAGAAATACAAATCAAAACAACTCTGAAATTCCAATTTATACCTGTAAGACTAGACAAGATCAAAAACACTGATGATAACTTATGCTGGAGAAGTGTTGTGGTAAAGGGAACACTCTTGCATTGTTGGTGGGAGTGCAAGCTGGTACAGCCCCTTTGAATATCATTACGGTGATTTTTCAGAAAATTAGAAGGCAAACTTCCTCAAGACCCAGCAATATCACTTTTGGGTATATATCCAAAGGATGCTCAATATGTTCAAAGCAGCATAGTTTGTCATAGCCATAATCTGGAAATAACTTAAATGCCCCTCAACTAAAGAATGGATAAGGAAAATGTGGTATATGTATACAATGGAGTACTACACAACAGAAAAAAAAATAATGACATCTTGAAATTTGCAGGTAAATGGATGGAGCTAGAAAATATCATATTGAGAGAAGTAACCCTGAACTAGAAAGACTCACTCATAAGTGGTTTTTGAACATAAAACAAAGAAAACCAGCTTACATATCACAATTCCAGAAAACCTAGACAACAATGAGGACTCTAAGAGAGACATACATGGATCTAATCTACATGGCAAGTAGAAAAAGACAAGATCTCTTGAGTAATTTGGGAGCATGGGGATGATGGGAGAGGGTTGGGGGGGGGACAGGAGAGAAGCCAAATAAAATGTAGAGCTCAATAAAACAATAAAAACAATTTTAAAAGAACAGAATTAGAAACTGTTCTATGAATGAAGTTGATATCAATGCCTCAAAATTTAAAAAGTATTTCTGACTTAAAATGTCTATGTAAAGACAATTCAATCCATAATTACATAAATTGAGTTATCCCTAGGTTACAGTATTATTTTAATATGTCTACATCCATCACCCCAAATTCTAAGAAACTGGGGGACTTCTAAAGAAGTCTACTTTATTTTCCGCTATGTTCAGCGAGTCGCTGAACTACTGAGGACTCAAGAACAATGGCAATGGGTTTTTGATCCTCCTGCATGTACTGGCTTTGTGGGAGCCTAGGCAGTTTGGATGCTCACCTTACTAGACCTGGATGGAGGTGGTTGGTCCTCGGACTTCCCAAAGGGCAGGAAACCCTGATTGCTCTTTGGGCTGACGAGGGAGGAGGACTTGATTGGGGGAGGGGGAGGGAAATGGGAGGCGGTGGCGGGGAAGAGACTGAAATCTTTAATAAATAAATAAATTAAATAAAAAAAAGAAAAAAAAGAAGTCTACTTTATATTTGCTATTTAATTTACATTTAAATTATTTCTCATATTCATATTTTTTTAAATTATAAAATATTTTTAAAACCCAATAGCCAAATTCCTCCTACTATTAACTATTTTAATTTTCTTTTTTAATCACATGGTAGTCTATGCCCATTAAAAAAATAGCAATGCCTTTAATTTTAAAACAAGTTTTCTGAAAATACCAAAGAATATTTCACTTTGCCATGTGTTCCTCCTCCAGATAAGTTCATAGATGAGAGAATTTTCACGATATGGTCACAGCAGCTATTGGCTCATCTGCTATTAGACTTGCAGGTATACCTGACACCTGAAACAATCTCTGCAGATTTCACTGCTAACAAGGGAAATGAATAGGACTCTCATTCTGCCATTCTGAGGATAAGAATAGTCACACTGTTTATATGCAAAATCTGGTGATTAAATATAATTGTAAAATAAGACAACATAAACAACAATCAACAATTGTCAACAGATCTTCAACTCTTTTTTAAGGCTGTGTTTTTGTTATTTGTTTTACATGAAGTCATTTCATGGGTTAATATGGCATGGATATAAAATGTTTATTAATCTATGTAAGTAAACTTTACTTATCATTATTAAGTTTCAAGGCATAATACTTTGCCAAAAAGAGCGAGAAACATTCATCAAGCTTTTTTATATATCTTCTCTAAGAACAATCTATATGGGACAGTTGAACTTCCAAACAGCCCTGATGGTTGAATCAATGACATAGATAGTCCAACATAGGAAGGTCATTGCAGAATTAAGATTGAAAAAAAAATATTGATGGCATTGTGAGAGAATGGGTAGTCTTCAGCAATGTAACTGCAAACTTTCATGAGCCTTGCAAGACTTTTAAATTACATACCATAAAGGACCTAGGAAAAGGGGTGATGTCAATGTTTCACATTCAGAATTTGCTTATGTGGGGTGAGGTGTATTGTGAATGAATGTGAAAATCAAAACCCTGATGTAAGGGATGCAGGTGTTACCCCATAAGCATTACTAATCCTAGAAACATAGCCATGTTTGGATGATTTATTTAGTAGTTTTATTACTAAATTATATTTTGTTCCTGCAAAAACAAAATTCTCTAACAACTAAATATTCACATTTTTTGGTGGTAAGATCATAAAGGTAGTAAACATTCTTATAGTGGTTTCCAGAGTTTGTGCTAAATGCTGTGATTTAGGGAAACAATCAACATTTAAATGGAGAAAATTAGAACATCAAATAACTTGTTGTCACATAAATTATTTTTACAATGTACCACTGTAGCCGTGTTATGCATGTGCATGCTCTCATTTAAAGTTGGGTTGCTTGAATATTGTTGACGTCTTGACAGTATGTATGCCTTTTTTAGGCTATAAAAAGATCTTTCACGTTTTTTACATATTCAATAAGAATATATTTATAGTCTTCATAATAAAACACTGAATTAAAAGATGAGTCACTATAAATTTGTAATGGCTCCTCATTTTGAATCCATTTCTTCTATGGCCTCTAGGTATTTATTTGTCGGCACAATAGTAAATATGATAAATGATGAGTGACAATTCTGGATTAATTCAGTGGCAACATAATATATCTTTGACATACTATTGTTGAATAATGGTGACATTCACAGTTATTTAACAATATTTTATTGATAATTTTGTTTTCTTACCATGGGACATTTTGAAGTTTCTTCCCATGTGGCAGACATTGTGAATATATTCATGCCAAAGACTGCATTGCCTCATATGTCTGAGATGAGCTGCCACAGGAATAGAAAATACATTATGGCTAAATCTGGCTCAATGTTTCCTGGTCAAAGAAGCCATTTTTGACTATCTAAAGATTGACTGGTTTACTGATAGTTCATTCAGTGTATTACTAGTATGTTTAAGTTTTGTTTAACAGCTTACACAATATTTTTAATTATTATAAACTAAATCAATGTGGGATTGGTATTCTAAGATGATCAAGTGATTAAGGGATTAGAGAAAGCCTAACTCTACATTCTTCAGGTAGCTGTCATAGAACATTTAAATTAATCTCTGTTATTCTATTTCTTTACCTTTCTCTCTATTTCTTAAGTAAGAATAAAACAAACTCATGGTCTGGTTGCTTTCTTTTAAAAAATAATGCTATCTTCTCACTTAGCCTATCATATTTTTATAATCAAAATATCTTCAGGTATAGTAGCAAATTTGGAAATGTAAGACATTTGATGCAAGTAATATTTTTTTTTCCATCAAACCACTTCAACCCTCTGCACTACCACCATGTTTTCCTTTGGAATCTATTTTACATTGCCATGAAAAGATGTTATTCTTCTAAATTCATCATTTTCTCATTTTCTATGAAAATACTAAAGTTGATCTACATGTCTCAAATATTTCCAATCTGAACCCATATTTAATAAGCTTAAGTATCTTTTGCCATTTGAGATGTCAGCACTTGAAGGTGGTAGATGACAAGACTCAGTTCAGATGAGAGCATAAATGTTCCACCCATATTCATCCCTGTAGCAGCAGGCTCCTTGTTGGTTCCCAGCTGTTTAGCACCAAAACTATTATACAGAAATTGTATTATTTAAATTACTGCTTGGCCCATTCACTCTAGTTTCTTATTGGTTAACTCTTACATATTAATTTAACCATTTTTTTTATTAAACTGTATGTCACCATGAGGCCTACATGCAAAGCTTCAGCACATCTATCTCTGGTGGTGTTTTCATGACATCTCCTGATCCTGCCCTTCTTTTTCCCAGAATTCTGTTTAGTTTTTCCTGCCTAACAAAGTTCTGCCCTATCAACAGGCCAAACCAGTTTTCTTTATTCATTAATGGTAATTACAGCATACAGAGGGAAATCCCACATCACCTCCCTTTTTCTTTTAAATACAAAAATCTTTATCTTTAACATAGTAAAATTACATACAACAAAACAGTTATTAAGCAAGAATTACAGATATATCTATTTTATCATTTATTATAACTAAAGAAAACTATATTGTTACTATCTATTCTTCAACTCCATCAGAGACTCCAGAAGGATATAATATTACCTAAGTAAACAATAAGTTCATTGTAAGCAACTTTCAAAACCCTAGAATTGACAGAGACATGGTGCTACCTTAACAGTCACCAAAGGTTCTTCTGTACCATTGGGGTATCCATCTTCAGCCTACAGGCCCATAGTATCCAACAAACTTTTCCATGAAGCAGGAAATTTCATGAAGCAGGAACCCTGAAGGATCATCTCATCTTTAGGCAAATTTAGCAGTCATTTTTCTGCGGGTCCTGCATGTCCAGTTAAGCAGTCAAGGCAAGAGAAGTTTCTTGCCCAAATGGATAACAAGCTCCATAAGGAGTCTCTTTGATGCCTATCTTTCCTTGAAGTAACATTTTTTATTTTACTGGTGCTACCAGGAGTAGACATGTCTCACTGTCATGAAAAGCTTAAGTTCTTAAAACATTTTAAACATCATATTTTGAAGGTCTCTGAAAGATTTGAAAAATACCTAACTAAAATATATCTTTATACATCTAGGAAAATCTAACTAACATGACTATAATATTGACTATTATAGATGATTATCTATTAACCTATATTTCTTAATTATACATTGCATTTTTAAATGAACTATACAATCACAACACTTTAATAAAGAGCAGAAATATACATATAATAAGATTGACCTTAAATTTGTATCAATAAACTAAGACCTATACCAATGCAAATTATTCCTATCTATAGCATATCTGCCTTTAAATATAAAAAAATGTAAATAATATATGGCAATTTTGGTGTAGTACTGTAGACTACTTTCTGCTGAGTCAGGGCATTGTTAAACAGGTCTTTTATGGTTTAGCTTGTGTGCTTGGTTCATCGCAGCAGGTAAGCAAAGTAATTTTTTGAGAGGTGTTTAAGGTGATCTTTCAGAAGGTCTTGGTCTATCAAGCATTAGTCTGGAATTAATCCAAAGGTTCTCATCCTCTGTGGAAACAAAAGAAGAATCTCTTTTCCAAAGTAACATATCCTTAGATACAAATTCTGAAGTCAAGATACCTTTAGAACATATATGCTGGTTTATCTTAGCAGCCTATACAGTGAAATATGTTTCTATATTTAGATCCTTCACAGTCAAAAATTCAAGTAAAACATAATAATATACATATTCCAAACTCTTCTTGCATATTCCACCTTTATGTGGCCTTTCTTAATATTTATTTTATTATCTTTACTCTTTTCATGTATGACTGTCTATATTCCATCTCTTTAAATACTTTCATTTTTTAAAATAAACCATTTACTTCTTTTTGTAACTCTCTATAATTTTTTTCTCTCTCCCAAGCCTATGTGCATTTCTCCAACACTGTGACCCATTTAGAAGTCTTTTTGTTTAATCTGGATTTGCCTTTATTGTATATTTGCAATTATTTTCTGACCAGAAGCACTTCTTAAAATACTAAGTGCTTAAGAATCTAAGCTGTGCTCTTGCTAGGGTATAGATGATACTGACTGCTTGCCTTGCCCATCCCAACATGGTGGAGCTGCTTGCTGCTTCTGTGAGCCATGTACACCATCACACTTCCAGGCACATGCCTGGTCCACATTGCCATCAAGCATGCCATTGCACATTGCTCACGAACCCCATTCAAATGATTAGTCTCCTGAAAGAGCCAGAGGTGGTGCTGGCAGCACAGCCCAGAAAACCAGCATTTCAAAACAGTGCAGCTTTTTTTCCTTTGCTACTGCTAAATCAGGAAAACTTTTCTTACAGGAGCTGTAGCAAGCCACCAGCTGAAAAATAAATGAGGCTAAACTGCTGTGTGTGTGTGCATGTGTGTGTGTGTGCATGTGTGTGTGCATGAGTGTGTGTGTGTCTAGAATGTCTTTTCAAACCCTCTCATGTTTTAAGTGGATTTTAGTTTTCCAAGTGGGCACTAATTTGCAGCAGGCGGCTGCTTGTTGGTTCCCAGCTGTTTAGCAGAGAAATAATCACACAGAAACTGTATTACTTAAATCACTATGTGGCCCATTAGCTTTAGCTTCTTATTTGCTAACTCTTACATTTTAATTTAACCAATTTCTATTAATCTGTATCTCCCCATGACGTCATGGCCTACCAGAAAAGTTTCAGCACATCTATCTTTGGCAGCATCTCCTGACTCTGCCCTTCTTTCTCCCAGCATTCTGTTTAGTTTCTTCCACCTAGCTAAGCTCTGCCCTATCAACAGGCCAAGCCAGTTTTCTTTATTCATTAGTGGTTATCACAGCATACAGAAGGAAATCCCACATCACATCCCAAAACTAATTCCAATAATCTTCAAATAACTTCCACACTGTTGGTTAGACTCCCCACCCTGTGTTCCTGTTAACCCTAGAATGTATGAAATGTAATTCCCTCAAAGTAAAATATCTAAGTTTACTGTTTCAGTTTAAGGTCAAGATTTCTTTTAGAAATATAGAAAGCCATGTTCTTTAGATAGGGGTGAGGTAGAAGAACTGTGCTAATACAAGTTAGGTCTAGTGAATATTGATATGTGGTGGGGGGTTGAGTAAGGTGTAAACAGAAAAAGTCTAGCTTATGCCTTTATTCTAGTAATCAAAGACCCCTGGCTTTAGAGTGACAGAGGCAAGAATACATAGGCTTCTTGCTGAATCTCCAGAAGACGATGCTATACAATCTTCCTGTTACTCAGTCAAAGAACTGTTTATTCATCATCTGTTCCCGTCAACACAGCTTCTGCAGTCACTCACATTTTCAACACTTCATCACATGAGAAAAGCCTTTCTGTATTTTTTATTACAAATCACATCAAAAACTCTTTATGATATATCAATGCCTATCATTTATACTGTCTTTTTAAAAGAAATAGTCATTTTTGAAAATATAAATAAAAAGTATATGAAAAAGATATTTCATAAATTTAGGAAAAATGATTTCATGTAATGAGGATTCCATCTAGAAATTAAGATTACAAACCTTAGGTATAGGCAGATGGTGTGAACATTTATTGGAGTGGTCATTACATTTTTAATATACACTTTCATGCTCTTATTTTTATTTCTGTGTTCCTTTGTACATATTTGATGTTTCAAAGAATTTATTCCAACTTTGTGAATTTTGAAAGTAGCATAATTGATGGGTTATTTGTTTAGAGAAATCCACACCACTGTGAAGTTAGAAATGTGTGACAAATGAATTTGATTTCTGAGATGTCATTTCTCATATGTGACCGGCAATTGCTCATGAGAAATTACTCACTATTCCATTTTAAAGAGATTCATGACAGTTGAGCAGCAAGCAGGATTGAATAAACCCAAGGGCAGTGAAAAATATCACACATACCAAAAGAAAAATAATTGCAATATTCATTTCTAACATCTATACCAAGACTTTTGAAATAGTTTCTTTTCAATTCTGTTACAACTTGTATAGCAAAGTGGATTCTATAAAAATGAAACATGCCAACAAAATCTTGTTAAATTAAGTGTGAATTTACATCTAAAATCAAATAATCTTGATTATAAAGGAAATTTAAAATTATAAACAAACTTTCAAAATTATATCAAATACATATATATGCTATGAAAAAAATCATTTAATGAAACAGTAGTGGATTTTAAAGTCTTCATTTTGGGCATTCTGTGACCTCCTTGGCCAGCAGAAAATAAGGATATGTCTCATATTTAGATTTAGAAATTTATTTTAACAGATCATAGCTTGCAATAGGTAATATCATCATTGATTTATACAGAGTATCTCTGTCCAAATCCCCCTTTTACATAGAAATGGGTTAATTTTAAAGTGTAAAGGCTAGTTAATTATATGCCTGTGTTATTGGCCAAGCAATGTTGTAATTACTATAGTTTCTATATAATTAGGTGGGGTTGAACAGCCAGAAAACGAAGAACAGTCTCTGTTTACAAAAGTTTAAGACCAGTCTCAGTTATATAGTAGCCTCAAGACCAGACTGAGGTATTTGAGACCTTGTCTAAACAAATAAAAACAAACTAATAAATATTTGACAACCAATAGTACATTTATCTGTATAACAAAACAATTACTAATAATATTTTGCATATTTATCAATGAGACAATCTTAGGACTTTCATAACTTATATTAAAGAGTAGTCCTTTATATATCTTCGTATTTACAAGGTTAAATCAAAGAACAGATTTGTTATGTCTCTGATTAAAAAGAAATAAAAAATAGAGAAGTAAGGAAGGAAAGAAAGAGAGTAATTTTATTTTCCAAAGGCAGGCCCATTTATGTACCATTTAAGTCTTCCATTTTAATCACTTCATGAACTCCCACCCCTGGTACAGCTACAAGTGAATTTCGCAGTGCTTCGATGATTTACCTTTAGATAAAGAGTGGCTGCATTTTATCAGACCTGTGAGCTGGAGGTTTATTCTGGCAACATTTTATCCTGCTTGTGCTGTAAATGATACACCAGAACCTGGAAAAGGTTATTACCAATACTTCAGGCCTTTTTTTCGGCAATATCACACCCCATTCAAAGACAGAGAGATATGTCTATATGCACTGTTGTCTTTTATTCTTATTTGAGAGCAAGGGTCACCCGGAGAAAAGATACTTCCATATCCCTGCTAAGATTAGAAAATGTCTTTGAAAATTCGAACAACTCATAAAAGGAAAAAAAATATATTTAACGAAGTGAGATAAAAGAAATACCCTGCTGGCCAGATAAAGGTAGTCTTGCTGTGAAAATGAGATATTGTGGGGCTTGTTGTTTTTATTGTTTGTTTTTGATCTTCGTCTCTAGGATATAGACATTTTGAGCTTAAAATCTAATGTCTAATTCTAAAATGACTATAGCTGCTTCAGATATTTCTCATTCAAAATTTATAAACTTTATCCCACAACTATTAAAATATTGATTTAATAAAAAATCTTATATGTGTTTGTGCACTGTTGAACAAATAAAGGACTTCCATAAGAAAGAACAAACTGGAATGTGTGCTTCCATTCTAAACTTGAAACAAATTAGAATTTATGTATTGATATCCTTTATTTCTGAGGTTAGACATTTCTTCTCTTATTTAAAACTTCTCTAAACATCATTAATTAGAGAAAGAGTCATTAAGGTCATCTAATACTATTTTAAGGAGACCATACTATTAAGATTAAGCATATAGGTATAAAATAGAAGACAGCATAAAATGTGGATTGCAATTTTATGAATAAAATCTTTAGAAGGATGGATTACAGTAAGCCTGGAGAGCATTAAATAGTACCATGATTATGTAGAAATATTGGTAGTCACTGAGAGATACTATTGCTGGGGAGATGTGAGCAAATATCTATTAAACTCAGAGATAGAAGTAATACAAGACTTAGTAAGAATACTACCAAGGTGAACCATTTAATTGAAACATTTTATTGGAGTTAGTAACAGGAATGTGTGCGGGGGGATACTTTCAGAATAGAAATTACTTCATGCTAACTGCATCACTAAAGTTCATCCCATCATGAAAGCTGAGGATCTGGAGTTTCTGCATAGACTGTAGTCATCCAGAGGTTGAAGAGTGCCATCTCCAGGTAGCCTAGTGACTTTGAGTCTCTTTCAGACAATTCAGCGGGTCACTTTTATTTTTTCTAAACAGTTGCTTTATCTAACAGTGTCTCTCATCAATCCATACAGCTTATGGATTGGGGTAGTATGGGACTAGTGAACCTGTTCTGTTTCAGTGATAATTTTATTAAAACACACTATGTGTGTGTGTGTTTGTGTGTGTGTGTGTGTGTTATATGACATTGTGCTGTAAATGTGTGTATTTTACATTCACATGATTTTGTGTGTGTATATTCATACATAAACATCCAAAGGGCAAAAGAAAATGCCAGTGTAATTCCCTACTGCTTCTTACATTTGAGAAAATGTCTCTCACTGAAGCAAGCATTCACAATCTGGGCTAGGCTGACTATTCTCCCCACAGGTCCAACTGTGTCTGCCCTCTTCCTTCAATTCTCATGATACAGGCCAGGAAGACATGACTACCTGGGGATTTGAACTCTGGTTCTCATAGTTGCACACCAAGGGCTTTTACCCCTTGAGTCATCTCTCAAACTCCCCAAAACCTTTCAAAATATAGATTTTAAGCAGGATGGTTAAAAGAAAAGGCAAGGCACTTAGAAAGTTAAGACACACAAAAATCACAAGTGTGAGGTTTGCTAGGAGAGTCTCGTCTTTCTCTTTGCCTTTACTGTATTCATACACATCAATATGGTCGGGCTTGAAGTTGATATCTTCAAAGAGCTGTGGTGACATAGAGGTGGAGTACTTGTGTAGCATTCATGAAACCTGGCTTCAATCTCTAGGTCAATAATAATAATAATAATAATACATAAATAACAAATAATAATAAATTTTAAAAGTTTAAGCAAATCTATATTCTTATAAGCTCAAAAATCACTAAAATGACTCCTTGTAATTGTCCATAAAAAATCATGACAGTAGTCAATTAGTTTAGCTCCTTATGTTTTAGACTATGTGGGAAGGCTGGAGATCATTAAGTCATATAGACTGTTCAGGAAAACAAGTATTGAATATTCTGAACTAGCTATGAAAAATATGAATCATAGTTGGTTGTTTGTGAGTGTGAAAAAATAACAACAAATGTTGAAAGAAAGGTGAAAGAATTCCAGTTTCCAAGTACCTTGGGCAGAACAGAGAACAATGTACCTGTAAGATGAGATTTGAATAAAGAGCACACACTGGCAAAATTCATGTCACACAAAGTTGCTTTCCTGAGGCTTCTCAGTTTCTTCAAAACTCTTTGCATAATTCAGCAAACCACTTAGCAAGAAGTCACTGTGTTGTGAAATGAATTGGTGTCAGAAAGAACAAAACGGAAAATGGCCATGTGAAGCTGATTCTTGGACACAGCTCACACAAACCTGCATGATTTTACTTTCTTGCTTTAAAAGGAATAGCCACATAACTCTCACATCTTTGCTCATGCAGACAGTAAAGATGTCATTATACCTGGGGAACAATGGCAAGTGGAAAATTAGAAAGAAAGCAAAGATCTGCAGGTTCTCAATAGGAATTTCTCTTTGATGAATATCCATCTTTCCCCTGTAGTTCCCACTCATTCATGGTACAACAAAACCACTCTGCTACTTCTTCAACACTACAGAAAGCAGCATGAGGCATAAAGAAAAAGAAAAAAAATAAATGAAGAGCATTCAAATGGAGAATGGGGTTATATCAAACTCATGTGCTGAACATTAGATAATTCATTTACCTTATTATAGAAATAACTCAAATAAGTCTCTATTTTTAAGTTTATTAGCCTAACTTTGTAAAATTTATATCACTGAAGCCAGTAGTAAAAAAAAATCTCCAAATTAAGATAAAAAATATGTAGTCAGCAAATAAGTAATGAGTTTTATTATGACATTTTATGCATATCTTAGTATTTAAGCCACTTGATGGTCTCTGTGATTCTTTATGGGATATAGGATTTATTTTAATTCTGTGAAGAATGAAATTGAATTTTGATGGTGCATCTTGTCAAACTTGTAAACTCATGCTTTATAACATAGCCATTTTCACTTTATTATTCCTGTCAATCCTTGAGCATAGGCTACCATTTTATCTTCTAGTGTTTTCTATGATATCTATTTTCGGTGTCTTAAAGTAGTCACTGTAGAAATCTTTCCACTCTTACATGTGTGGTTAGTTTTTTTCAAGGAACTTTTGTTGTTGTTTTATTATTGAGAAGACTGATTGATGTATCAGTGGGTAAAGGCCTGATTACCTGATTCCTACATGGTGGAATGAAAGAATAAACTCCTTCAAGTTGTCCCCTGAGCAAAACATACATACACAAAATACACATGATGGCCACCACCATCATCACATACTCATGTCCTCCCAATAAAGAAGTAAATAAAATAAAAGAAAATGTTTTAAATGAGAAGGTGTTGTATAAAAAACTTTCCCTGCATTTCTTCCTTCTTTCTTCTCTGTCTCTCTCTGTCTCTGTTTCTCTCTGTGTGCCTGTGTGTGTGTGTCTTTCTCTTTCTCTGTCTGTTTGTCTCTCTCTCCCTCTCTCTTTCTTTTTTTAAGAGAGGCTTTCTCTGTGTAACAGTCTTGGATGTCCTGAAACTCACATTGTAGACTAGGCTGGCCTTGAATTTACAGAGATTCACCACCACTGTTTCTGCAGTGCTGGGATTAAAAGCATGCACCACCCACCACCATCCAGCTCCCAATTTCTTTTCTGCAAGTTTGTAACTGGGATCTAGAAAAACTACTAATTTTCATAAGTTGATTTTATAGCCTGTTACTTGATCACTTTATCACATCTAACAATTTTCTCCTGAAATCTTGTTTATATTGCATATCTGATGGAATTTTTAGCAACTCAGGATATTATTATGTTGTCTACAAAGAAGGATAATTTACTTATTCCTTTTCTAATTGAAATTCCTTTGTTCTTTATTTTGTGTTATTGTTTGATCTAAGATGTGCTCACTGTTTTGAATAAGAACAATGACTGGTTACCTTTGACTTATTTTTAATTTAGTCATTAACATGGTTTTCCCATCCTTTCTTTAAATATGGACTTCATGTTTGTCATATACAGACTCTATAGAGATATTTTTCTACTTAAAATGTTTAAATATTTATTTTGTTTATTATTGTTGGGTTGTGACTAATATGTGCATACATGCTTATGCTGAGACACAGATGGGACAATAAGAGGTCAACATTACAAAAGAACAGTTCTTTTCTTACACAATTCGAGTCATCTGGCTTGATTCCAGATTGTCCATCTTGGTAACAAGTGCCTTAATCTATTGAAACACCTTGTCAGCCTGTGATTTGTTTCTTTTCTTCCAAATGTCATTTATAAAGAAGGAAGGCTGATCCTTGTTAATTGCCTTCATTTGACATCTGACACTTTGCCCACTTCTGCATCTTGGAACAGAGTGATTAAAGATGTATGTTTTGGTGTAGTCACGCTGCTTTTTTCTTTCTTGCTTTTTTATGTTTCTGTGATGCTATTTACACATCTATATATGTGTTTTTTTTCCTTATGTGCATGATTTATCCTAAGATTTTAAATCCTAAAACTATTCAAATCATACAAAGCATATAAAAAATACTTAAAGTTAATTAATCCAGGGGCTGGGCGGTGGTGACACATGCCTTTAATCCCAGCACTCGGGAGGCAGAGGCAGGCGTGTCTCTGTGAGTTCAAGTCCAGCCTGGTCTACAAGAGCTAGTTCCACGACAGGCTCCAAAACTACAGAGAACCCTGTTTCAAAAAAGAAATAATTAAAAGAAAACTGAGAAAAATGAGATTAATGTGGTCAAATGGAAGAAGAAAAATAGGAGAGAGAAATAAAAAAGAAAATCAATCCAGATTAAAAACTATCCATAAAAAATGGGTGGTTTTGATAACAAAATTAAATAAATTTAAGAATTAAAAAACCATGATTTTTAAAATGCACAACAAATTGGAAAGTGCCTTTAAAACTGTGTCAAACAGAAAAATTGGATGAGGTGGAAGGCAAGAAGAGAGACAATGAGGAACACATGCATAGAGAGATAGAGAAAGGGAGAAAGACAGAGAGAGAGGCAGAGAGAAAAGAAGACTGAGGGGGAAGAAAAGAGAGATAGAGACAGACAGAGAGTAGAGATTGCCACTCTATGCAGAAGGGAGAAGTCATTTGAATAAATTACTGGGTCCTGCTTCCTCTGGTCAATGCTATCACCGATCATGCATTGAACTAAAGCCTATGTGAACTGTATCTGTCCCAACTCTAGTAACTCCACTGATTCCCCTGTCTTAGGAGTCTCTGCTGGCCACAATTACCTTTGTAGTCTGAGAGCTAGTCTTAGGCTCTTTTGAGACTCTCCAGAGCATATTTCTTGCCGTAACTAAGGTTCTTGGGGGTTGAGTGTGATGTATACCATGAGCATTGTGGATGGGCAAAGCAAACAGAACACAAAGATCTGCGCAAATGGGAAACTTTTCTTTGTACTTCCCAAACACAGTATCGTTTTTGATCATCTTGCAGGGAGGATATAGTTAGACGAATTAAAAGTTCTACTGGAGTTTTAGAGCTGTCCAACTTTATAGCACGGACTAGCAGGTGGTTGGCACAAGGCTCCTAGCTACCCATTCATCTCGAGGCTGGATGTTATCGAACTCGAGAGCTGTTCTCATACTCTGTCCTTTACCACTGTGAGTAAGTGATCTTTCCTTCAGCACTTTTCTACCTCAGGTGAGATCCACACTGTCTGTACATTTTGACTTGGAGTTTCCATTCCCTTGTTCTCAATGACTGTCTTCCAGGGAAATTTCTCCTGGGGCCAAGGCAGGTTGACTTTATGTTCTCTGACTTGGAACTCTTTCTTCTTCTCTAACCCTGATTAGCTCAAGTTGGTGCCTATTATTCTTATGAGTTACACAGAATGACAAAATAGGATTTTTTTCCCATTGTTGAATTATTTACTAATTGAACAACTCTGTCAGCAAAGTGGAAATCTGAATTTAAGTCTGTAAGGGATGTTCTATATCCTGAGCAGAAAATTGAAAGTCATTTCTCACCACAGTCTCCTAATTTACCTTTGGATAAGGCTTTTTCTTTCCCCCAACCACCACAAAAACAGATGACTGGATAATAAAAGCAATAACCTTGCAATCAATTGATTAACATACATTTTAGAAATATATGATAAAAATGAATAAAATATTTGGCCAACACCATGAGGTTTTTTTGATCTTTTATGAAAATCAGTGATTGAATCATAGATATTCTGATATCTAATCAGGTGAAAGTTCTATCTATCTCATGTAAATACTTCATTGTGGTGGCAAGGGCACCAGAAAGTATGGATCTTTTGCATAGTCTGAATGTCACTATTCAGTATGCTTACATTACCATCTTATTAAAACTATGAAATTTCCAAATTTAATTACATTAAATTAATAGATTTAAGACTGGAGAAAAATTATGAATTTACAAAACTCAGGATATATGTAATGTACATGACTACAGCATTCTTATTTAGACATTCTGGAATTCATTGAAAAAATTCTCTATTTTGAGTATGTGAACGTTGACTTGTCCCCAATATACCATATCCTAGAAAACTGACAGTATTAATTTTAGGATTTTTATGTAGAAATAAAACTGATTTTTAACAACTCAGCTTTCTTTGTCCCTCTTGTTTTGTTCATAAATATTTGGTAGAAAAATCTGTGAAACAATTTATGAATAATGACTTTAACGTTTAGCCATGAAAATTAGCACACTTACTGCACATATAATTTCCTTGTTTTCTGTACCAGAGCTGATGAGGTTGATTATCTCATGTTTTAATATTTCTAATTACTGTATTACAGATTACATTATAAGGAGATTATAAAGAAAACTGAATCTTTGCTGTAGACCTTGATCACAGTGCAGTTGAATGTTGCGTTGTTTGTCTATTGGATGAAAAGACTCAAAAAATTTGCAGTTTCTGAATTCTTAAGAAATTCTTATCTATGTTTAGGAACAATAAATCATTATATTGTGTTTATGTTATGTTGAAATGACCACCTCTATAAGAGAGAGGGACTAAAGTCCCAGTCTGCATTTTGTTCCTCCAAAGTCACTGCTGGTGGAAGGCTTCAGTTTGAAACATTTTCAGTTAGGCTGTCTCATTTTCCTTTCTGATGCTTTGGTTGGAGGTGTTGTATTCAGACAGGTTTATAGGAGACTCCATGTGATTCTTTATTCTGCAAGCTCCCCAGAGTACCAGAAAGCTCGTTGATATACATTATTCTATTTAAAAGTTAGATTTAAAGCTTCTCTGGATAAACAACTTATCAATGATCTCAATTTCAAATTAAGTAACTTGAAACAGATCCAGTGGACAATATCCACATTATGCAGTAGGGTATTTCTGAGCTTTATGCCAAGACTCTCAAATGTGAAACCATGAAAAACTTGTTCTAAAACATTCTCTGTATTGTAAGCATGTTTTGTTGTTGTTGCTTTTTCCATTGATTTTATTATTTCTTGGCTTACTCTGAAGTTTGTAGGACAAAACATTGTCCTTGTCTGCTTGGTAAGATTATTTAAAATAATATCTTTGTTATCCAGAAAATAATACTGAATATTTATTAATATGTACACTAGGAAATAGTAGCACATATTAGTATTCACTGAGGTCAAGATCAATGATCCAGGATGCTGCTCAGGATAAATAAAATCTAGTATTGTTCCTTTGTCTCACAACTGAGTAGTCAAAATAAGTTTCATCTGTAAGTAGATATGAACATAGCTTATAATACAGACTTGAGATTACTAGACCAATAATGAAGACCAAATACAGGTAAATTATCAATACATTATGAAGAATAGAATGCATACTGTGACTAGTGGGTTAAGTTGCATTAATCACACTTGATAACTTGATATAAGGATTGAAGCTTGAAGCAAAGAAGCAGCAATGGTCTGCCATCTCTGGGGATGCTTGCACCTTTGCCATGAAAAATCAGTTTTCTAAGAGACATTCAAAATACTCAATCACAACAGATGGAGAAAATAAGACATTTAATGATAAAGCCAAATTTTAGCAATGTCTATCTTAAAATCCTACCCTAAAGAAGGTACAAGGAAATCTTCAAACAAAAGAGATTAATCCTACCCAAAAAAACACAAGGAATGAATTATTCATCAGAACAAAAGACGGGAAATACACACACACACACATGCACATGATATTTCATTTTTATTTTAATAAATAAAGCTTGCCTGAAGATCAGAAAGTAAAACAGCCCCACTGGTCAGCCTTTCAGACCAGGCAGAGGGTGACAAACACCTTTAATCCCTGTAGCCACATTAGTTTGCTATAGAAACCGGGTGGTAGTGGTACACTCCTTTAATCCTAGATGTAGAGAGAAATATAAGATGGGAAGTGACAGCTCTCAGACACAGTCTCATTCTAAGGATTCCTGGAAGCAGAATCGCCATTTCAGACTGAAGGCAAGAGTCCGGAGTTGACTGTTTTGTTTTTCTAACCTTCAGCTTAAACCCAATATTTGTCTCTGGGTTTTTATAAATTATATTACAGACACAACACCACCACCACCACAACAACAACAACAGCAACAATAACAAAATAACAGGGATCAATAAACACACTCTTTGATATCTCTCAAAACTAATTATCTCAAGATAAACTAGAAAGTATGTGAAAACAGGATCTGTCCTTCTGCTGCACCCAAGAAACACAACTTAACCTCAAGGATAGACATATTCTTGGTAAAAGGATTGAAAAAGTTATTCTAAGCAAATCAATGCAAGAACCAAGATGCTGTAGTCATTTTAATATTTGACAAATTAGACTTCAAACCTAAACTAATCTTAAGAGATAGAAAAAGACACTCCATATTCATCAACAAAGTAACTACCAGCAGGACATTACAAGTCTTAACATCTATGCACCAAACACAAGGGCAACGCAAGTTCATAAAAAATTTACTACTTTGAATTAAATCACATATTGCCTTTCACACACATAGACAGTTAGGGACTCTGTATCACTATATGCCACTTTTGCCAATAGACAGACCATCCAGACAAAAGATAAGCAGAGAAATGTTGGAAAATGAAATCATAAAACAAAGGGACTTATCAGATATTTACAGAATATTTTACCCAAACACAAAGAATATACCGTCTTCTCAACACCTCATAGAAATCTCTCCAAAACTAACCAGATATTCAGACAAAAAGTAAGCCTTAACAAATAGAAAATAATTGAAATAACACCATGTGTCTGTCTGACCACCATGGATTAAAACTGGATATGAACAACAGAAATCTTACAAACTCATGGAGACTAGACTTCCTACTGAAAAAAAAAAAAAGAATCAAGGCCAAAACTGAGAAAGAAATGAAAGACTTTCTAAAAGTGAATTAAAGTGAATATACTCTGTCTTTCTGTCTGTCTTTCTCTTTCTTTCTCTCTCCATGCCCTCCACCTCATTCAACTTTTCTGTTGGACACAGTTTTAATGGCACTTTCCAATTTGTTGTATATTTTTAAAAATAATGGAGGTGTTGTCTACAGCAATGGGACCTTGTTTAAGTTCATGAGGAGCAACCTATTATCTTGACAACAGCCTGGGCTATTTGGGGATTCTCATAAGATTCCTTTGGTCTACAATTCAATTAGATATAACCCATTGCCAATACCAGAAGCTTCTTTTGGAGATGCAGAGTTTGGAACTTGTCCAACAGGTATTTGGTCTTGCTTTGGTCCTGTATTTCCTCACTATGGTCCCCTCCCTGTGTTTTGGAACCATAATGTATATCCTGTGCCACTATTTGATATATATAATCTACTTTTTGATTTTGATTTTTGCATGTGATTACAGTTAAAAGATGAATCTCAGATGAGATGATGAACTTTTTAAAATTGATTTTTATTGATATATATTTTTTCTTTGCTTCCCTCCCTTTCTCTCCCCTCTTCTTCAACCCTCTCCCATGGTCCCCATGCTCCCAATTTACTCAAGAGCTCTTGTATTTTTCTACTTCCCAAGTAGATTAGATCCATGTATGTCGTTCTTAGGATCCTCATTATTGTCAAGGTTCTCTGGGATTATGGAAAATGTGGTACATTTAAACAATGGAGACTTTGAAGTTTGAACTTTAAAACATTTTTGAAATTGTGATAGATTATGTGGACTTTTGAAGTTAGACTCAATGCATTTTCCCTTATGATATTATTACAAGATTATGGGGGTCAGGGAATGCAATGTGATGGCTTGAATGTGATTGACCAGCATAATCTCATAGGGAGTGTCACTATCAGGTGCCATGGCTTTGTTAGATGAAGTATGTTACTGTGTGGGTGTGCTCTGAATATTCTTATAATCAGGATACTGTCCAATATCTTACTTGACTTCCTGTTGCCTTCTAATCAAGATGTAGAAAGCATTATATTTTCCATGCTCCCTGCAATGCCCAATGTCTTACTGATAATGAACTGAACCTCTGAAGCTATAAACAAGCCACCCCAAAGAAATGTTTGCTTTTATAAGAGTTGCCATGGTCATGGTGTCTGTTAACAGCAATAGAAGCCCTAACTAAGACATTCAGCCATCATCAGAGATACTTCTTCTTGCAACAAATGAGAATAAAATAATAATAATAATATAAACAAAAACAAGACATTATTAAGCATAGAATGAAAGATCTTGTAATACTCATCCCTATATGTCATATCAGCATCAACTCCATTCTCTTTGGGCTTAGGAAAACCTGTGGATGAAGAGGCAGAAATAGAGTATAAGATATGGAAGACAGAGGAGACCAAGGTACCTTGGCTCTAAATCAATATAATCAAGACAAATATGAATGCACAGATATAAAACTTACATTTATTTGTACCATATCGGGTTTTAGAGCTAAAAGGAGAAGTGGAGACTTGGCTCCATCCTTAACCCAGAAGCAATATTCAGTTAATAACCACTTGCAAATGAAAACTTATTTTTCCAAGGTATTCCCCCATATCAGAGTTGATAATATACCTTAAGATCACTTAAAACTTAAGGTTGCTATCCTATTGTGAACTCTGCCTGTTTTGTTTTTGTTTTAACCTGCCTTAAGAGAACAATTAGCTTTACTTGCCTTGGGTTTCCCACAATAATCAACTTTTGCAACTAAGATAGCACATAGCTGCAATCTTAAATTATGTGTTCTTTCACGTCCCTGATCCATGTGTAATGCATGTGTATTTGCTGAAAACAGAAAATGGAATAAAAGGAGTCTTATAAAATGAATACCTACCATAAACATTCAATACAATATGCAGATAGTGCTTCATAGCATTGTTGTGTTTGTTATCTGGGTAAGTTGGGGTCAGCTAGAGACAGTGACTGAATCTCTTGTAAAACTCTGTTAAAGGGCTCTGTAAAGTATTCCTCATTTCTTCCCACATGTGATGCTTTCTGTACTGTTCAATAAAAGTGAGAGCAAGACTCTCTTCGGAACAGCCAGAGTCACAGATGTAGGGACAGATTTACAAGAGAGTATGCAGGCCAGCACAGATTAAGACACAGGTATCAGACAGGAAATAACAGAAGACACAAAGAAAGAGAAGCAGAGAATTCAAATCTGCATTTACTCTTGTTTAAATTTCATGAAGAGAAAAGATTTTTCATGTATTTTCTTAGTGCAACAGTGATAAATTATTGGTAACTTCAATTTTATCATTAACGCTTTAAAATGAACACATTTTGGTATCTCCTGTGAGGAATCTTTAATGTATTAAGTCTACATAGACTATAGCAATTTTAAACCCACTTGAGAAACTTTTTATTCATGAAGAGATTATAGCTAATCTTTCAATGTCATGGCATTCAGGAGCAAGTATATTCAAAGAATATGATATCAGTTATCATTTATAAAATTGCCTTGGTTATAGTTACTTTACAAATACTAATATCTAATTTGGTACAAATCATCTTCCACAAACGTTTATTTCATAAACTTATTCTGATGGATTTAATGCTCCTAGGGTTCTTATTTTTTGTGTAATTACTTATATTTTAAAAATAAGTCTATGAAAGAAAAGGTTTTCATTGCCTGCCTTGTATTTGTTTTTCGACTGTGTCTTTGAAATCTTCATTTTATCCCAAGGCTTTAAGCTAGCAGTTTTTTTATGTTTGTCTTATGAAAGATCGCCTAATAAGTAAAGATTGTTTCATTTTAACAACTATTGTTTTTGGAAATGAAAATATATGATGAGACTTTGTGACACCCACACACTCGTCTACATTTTCATTGCTTTTTCTGCAGCTTGTCCCACTGGTCAGCATTTCCTGAAGGAGTTTTTCTATCAGTCTTAGTTAAGAGTGAATGGGGAAGGGGTGTGTGGAGATAATTAACACCATTCTGCAAAATAAGTCACTACTGTTTACTGTATTTCGGTCATTGAATACAGTCACTATAGGATTTTCTCAACTTTTTCAATTTTTCCAAATAAAAAATATTGTATTCAGTTTTCTGAATTCATTTCTTCACTTAAGAGATGTGTTTGGTGTCAGCACTTTCTGTGGAAAAAGACATTAGACATTATTTATTTTTTATTGAAAAACATTTTCATACAGTATGTTCTGAGCTCAACTTTCATCTGCAAACACCTCCCAGCTTCTTCTCACCTTCCCACTCACCCAACTCTATGCCCTTCCTCTTCAGTTTCACTGACAGTCCAAATACCCAGCAATTAAATCAAACCTAGATTTTAGAATTTCTGGGGCTTAGATGAAAGTCAGCCTTCCTCAGAACTTGTGAAAATGAGTCCCAATCTGCCAAAAGAGTCATTTCTGTTTCCTCTGGCAGAAGAACAAATGGCTACCTGTGGTTTATTTATTAAAGTCCATGCCAGTACCTAGGCTCCTTCAGTATCACAAGTATCTGTTCCACATTTCCAAGTCAACAGCTATAACTTAGCCATCCCCACTTCCTCGTGCTCCTTTTCTCCCAGATAACTCTTTGTTCTTTTTATAAAGGCATGGTTTATCCTCCTGTCCTCGTTTTCCCTAGTATTCTTCCTCTCTGCCTCTCTCTTATTATGTTACTATCCTCTCACTATACTATCTCTTTAATTCCACGATTATTTCCTATTCTCAGGCTTCCCTAATCCCAGCCATGTACTGTCAAGTTGCAATGTGCAACCTACTTCTATTTCTCTCTACTCTGAATCTCTGTTTGCTTTCTCTCTCATATATACAATAAAAGAACCTTAACCATATTATGGAGTAGCCATCATGTCAGCAGTTTCTTTAATGGGCACGCTCCCTCCCCACTTTAGAAAGAAAAGAAACAGACAAAGAAACAAAACATATTAGAAAAATAGTGGATACACCACACACACACACACACACACACACACAGAGAGAGAGAGAGAGAGAGAGAGAGAGAGAGAGAGAGAGAGAGAGTCAAGCTAGCAATATGTGACAAATATTTAAATGTATTACTAAGTTCATTTTGTGTTGTTGATCTACTGTTGGCTATGGGATCTTCTTTAAGTGTGGTTAGTATACCAAATGAGACTCTGTCAGAGAAAAGTAACTTTTTTCTTTACAAGTGGGTGTTACTTGCAGGGAGATTCCAGATTAGGCACACTCACAACACTGGAATCCCATATGGCTTGCATTTGTATAGGCCCTGTTTGTGCTGCCACAGTCTCTGTGAATTTATTTGTGCATCAGTCCATTGGCACTCTCTAGCCATTATCAGAAAAGTTTCTTCTTGCTGCTTAGAGTAATTAACACAGAGACTCACAATTGAGTTTCTGTTAGAGAACTAAATGACTTGTCTTCATCACAGAGCTATGTCGAAAAGAAGGCAGAAAGATCATAAGAGCCAGAGGACTTGGATTAATCCATCCTCACTTATGTTTTTAAGCATTGACAAATATATTTTGTCTTCCAATTAAAGCATTTTTAGGAGAAATAAATTCAAAATGCAAATAAAGTTACTTCCAAAAGAGTGAAAGGAAATGGTTTGACCTTAGCTTCAAGTACAACTTCATACCAAAGGCAAGGAACAACATTTTCAGGGTGGTGCCAGGGCAGACACAAATGGACAGAGAATCTTACTGCCCTCTGGCCTTTGTGGAGAAAACAAAACAAAACAAAATAACATAAAGAGAAGATAAAAAGCCTTGCCAAAATAAGGCATTAGCTGAAAGCACAGGTGATGTAACTCTGAGTTTAATTCCTTTCATTGATTTTATTATTTACATTATCTACTTTTTAAACCCTCAAACCATGTTTCATGTAACTTAGCATAATTCTGTTGCTCTGAATTGAGTTTCATGGTTAATTTTGTCCAATTCTTACATAATATCTCTAAAGTTTATGGAAGTTACTTTTCTCAGAAAAGAATTTACTCAGCACAGAGAGGAGTCTGTTTTTCTAGCTTAGCAGATGTGAGACACGGGAATGCTGAGCTCAGTTCCTCTTAACACCTGGAGTGGTAGGAGCAAGTGTTTCTATCTTTGGGTGTTAGTTAATCCCAATGGCCAATACTGAAATTTTCAATTCATTTGCTCAGGGTTATTCCAGAATGGCAGAATCAAGCAGATTGTCACACGAATTTAGTTTCAAGGTCAAAGATAGTGGTAATTTATTTAGCTTGGGTATTATCTTTCAGTCCTAAGAAAATAAGCTTTAAAATAATTCAAAAGTTCATCTCCTGAATGACTACTTCTTTGTGCAATTTACTCAAAAATATTGTTGCTGAAAAGTTGCCTTCTTGTTGCAGGCTTAAATATCCAGCATTGATCTTCCCTTATGCCTTCTTACAAACTCTCCTAAATAGCTTGCTGTCTCCTAAATAGCTACATTACAGTGGCTCATTCTCTGGTTTAGCATTCTTTAGGCTTAGAGACATGCATTCTTTTTATTTTATTTTTTATTATTTATTTATTTATTAAAGATTTCTGTCTCTTCCCCTCCACCGCCTCCCATATCCCTCCCCCTCCCCCAATCAACTCCCCCCTCTCATCAGCCCTAAGAGCAGACTGGGTTCCCTGCCCTGTGGGGAGTCCAAGGACCTCCCACCTCCTTCCAGGTCTAGTAAGGTGAACATCCAAACAGCCTAGGCTCCCACAAAGCCAGTACATGCAGTAGGATCAAAACCCAGTGCCATTGTTCTTGATTTGTCACCAGTCCTCATTATCCGCTATGTTCAGTGAGTCCTGTTTTGTCCCATGCTTTTTAAGTCCAGCTGTCCTTGGTGAGTTCCCGAAAGAACATCCCCATTGTCTCAGTGTGTGGGTGTACCCCTCATGGCCCTGAGTTTCTTGCTTGTGCTCTCTCTCCGTCTGCTCCTGATTTGGACCTTGGGGTTGTAGTCTGGTCCTCCAATGTGGGACTCTGTCTCTGTCTCCTTTCATCGCCCGATGAAGGTTGATACCCAGGAGGATGTCTATACATGTTTCTTTGGGTTCACCTTCTTATTTAGCTTCTCTAGGATCACGAATTATAGGCACAATATCCTTTATTTATGGCTAGAAACCAATTATGTTCCTCTTTTTTGGTCTGGCTTACCTCACTCAGGATAGTGTTTTCTATTTCCGTCCATTTGCATGCAAAATTCAAGAAGTCATTTTTTTTTACTGCTGAGTAGTACTCTAATATGTATATATTCCATACTTTCTTCATCCATTCTTCCATTGAAGGGCATCTAGGTTGTTTCCAGGTTCTGGCTATTACAAACAATGCTGCTATGAACATAGTTGAGCATATAATTTTGTTGTATGATAGGGCAGCTTTTGGGTACCAAGAGTGGTATTGCTGGGTCCAGGGGTAGGTTGATTCCGAATTTCCTGAGAAACCACCACACTGCTTTCCAAAGTGGTTGCACAAGTTTGCATTCCCACCAGCAATGGATGAGTGTACCCCTTTCTCCACAGCCTCTCCAGCAAAGGCTATCATTGGTGTTTTTGATTTTAGCCATTCTGACAGGTGTAAGATGGTATCTTAAAGTTGTCTTGATTTGCATTTCCCTGATCGCTAAGGAAGTTGAGCATGACCCTAAGAGTCTTTTGGCCATTTGAACTTCTTCTGTTGAGAATTCTCTGTTCAGCTCATTGCCCCATTTTATAATTGGGTTGATTAGCCTTTTACGGTCTAGTTTCTTGAGTTCTTTATATATTTTGGAGATGAGACCTTTGTCAGTTGCGGGGTTGGTGAAGATCTTCTCCCAGTCAGTGGGTTGCCTTTTTGTCTTAGTGACAGTGTCCTTTGCTTAACAGAAGCTTCTCAGTCTCAGGAGGTCCCATTTATTCAATGATGCCCTTAATGTCTCTGCTGCTGTGGTTATACGTAGGAAATGGTCTCCTGTGCCCATGTGTTGTAGAGTACTTCCCAATTTCTCTTCTATCAGGTTCAGTGTGTTCAGACTGATATTGAGGTCTTTAATCCATTTGGACTTGAGTTTTGTGCATGGTGATAGATGTGGATCTATTTTAATTCTTCTACAGATTGACATCCAGTTTTGCCAGCACAATTTGTTGAAGATGCTCTCTTTTTTCCATTGTATACTTTTAACTCCTTTATCGAAAATCAGGTGTTCATAGGTTTGTGGGTTAAAGTCCGGGGCTTCTATTTGATTCCATTGGTCGACTTCTCTGTTTTTATGCCAATAACAAGCTGTTTTCATTACTGTAGCTCTGTAATAGAGTTTGAAGTCAGGGATGGTAATGCCTTCAGACGATCCTTTATTGTATAAGATTGTTTTGGCTAACCTGGGTTTTTTGGTTTTCCATATAAAGTTGATTATTGTCTTCTCAAGGTCTGTGAAAAATTTTGATGGGGATTGCATTGAATCTATAGATTGCTTTTGGTAGAATTGCCATTTTTACTATGTTGATCCTCCCAATCCAAGAGCAAGGGAGATCCTTCCATTTTCTGGTGTCCTCTTCAATTTCTTTCTTCAAAGACTTAAAGTTCTTGTCAAATAGATCTTTCACTTCCTTGGTCAGAGTTACCTCAAGATATTTTATGCTATTTGTGGCTATCGTGAAAGGTGATGCTTCTCTGATTTCCCTCTCTGTTTCCTTATCCTTAGTGTATAGGAAGGCAACTGATTTTTTGGAGTTCATCTTGTATCCTGCCACATTGCTAAAGGTGTTTATCAGCTGTAGGAGTTCTTTGGTAGAGTTTTTGGGGTCGCTTATGTATACTATCATATCATCTTCAAATAACGAAAGTTTAACTTCTTCCTTTCCAATACGAATCCCCTTGATCCCCTTATGTTGTCTTATTGCTATTGCTAGAACTTCAAGCACTATATTGAAGAGGTATGGAGAGAGTGGACAGCCTTGTCATGTTCCTGATTTTAGTGGGATGGCTTTGAGTTTTTCTCCATTTAATTTAATGTTAGCTGTCAGCTTGCTGTAAATAGCTTTTATTATATTTAGGTATAACCCTGTATCCCTAATCTCTCCAAGACCTTTATCATAAAGGGATGTTGTATTTTGTCGAATGCTTTCTCAGCATCTAATGAAATGATCATATGGTTTTTTTCTTTCAGTTTATTTATATGATGAATTACATTGATAGATTTTCGTATGTTGAACCAGCCCTACATCTCTGGGATGAAGCCTACTTGATCATAATGGATAATTTTTCTAATGTGTTCTTGGATTGGTTTGCCAGTATTTTATTGAGAATTTTTGTGTCGATGTTCATGAGTGAGATTGGCCTGTAATTCTCTTTCTTGGTTTAGGTTTCAGGGTAACTGTAGCTTCATAAAAGGAATTTGGCAATGACTCTTCTGTTTCTATATTGTGAAATACCTTAAGGAGTATAGGTATTAGCTCTTCTTGGAAGTTCTGGTAGAATTCTGCATTGAAACCATCTGGTCCTGGGCTTTTTTTTTGGTAGGGAGGTTTTTGATAACAGCTTCTAATTCTTCACGACTAACAGGTCTATTTAAATTGTTCACCTGGTCTTGGTTTAACTTTGGTATATTGTACTTATCTAAAAGAATGTCCATTTCTTTTGCATTTTCCAGTTTTGTGGCATACAGGCTTTTGTAGTAAGATCTAATGATTCTCTGAATTTCCTCTGCTTCTGTGTTTATGTCCCCCTTTTCATTTCTGATCTTATTAATTTGCAAATTCTCTCTCTGTCATTTAATTAGTTTGAATAGGGGTTTGTCAATCTTGTTGATTTTCTCCAAGAACCAACTTTTTGCTTTATTGATTCTTTGGATTGTTTTTTGTCTTTCTATTTTGTTGATTTCAGCCCTGAGTTTGATTATTTCCAGTCTTCTACTCCTTTTAGGTGCATCTGTTTCTTTTTTTTCTAGAGCTTTCAGGTAGGCTGTTAAGTCTCCAATGTGTGCTTTCTCTGTTTTCTTTAAGTGGGCTCTTAGTGCTATGAACTTTCCTCTTATCGCTGCTTTCAATGTGTCCCATAGGTTTGAGTAGGTTGTCTCTTTATTTTCTTTAATTTCAAGGAAGACTTTAATTTCTTTCTTAATTTCTTCCTTGATCCAGGTGTGGTTCAGTAGTTGACTGTTCAATTTCCATGAGTTTGTCGGCTTTCTGGGGGTAGCATTGTTGTTGCCTTCTAACTTTAATCCGTGGTGATCTGATAAGACACAGGTGGACACTGATTTTTTTTGTATCTGTGGAGGTTTCCTTTGTTACCAAGTATGTGGTCATTTTTCAAGAAGGTAGAGAAAAAGGTATATACTTTCCTATTTGGGTGGAGTGTTCTATAGATGTCTGTTAAGTCCATTTGCTTCATTACCTCCAACAATTCTCTTAGTTCTTTATTAGGTTTCTGTCTGATTGACCTGTCCATTGGTGAGAAAGGTGTGTTGAAGTCTCCTACTACTAGTGTGTGTGGTTTGATGTCTGCCTTGAGTTTTAGTAATATTTCTTTTACATAAGTGGGTGCTTTTATATTAGGGGCATAGATATTCAGGATTGAGACTTCATCCTGATGAATTGTTCCTGTTATGAGTATAAAATGTCCATCTCGATCTCTTCTGATTGAATTTAGTTTGAAGTCAGTTTTGTTAGAAATTAGTATGGCCACTCCTGCTTGTTTCTTTGGCCCATTTGCTTGAAAAACCTTTTCCCAACCCTTTACTCTGACTAGATGCCTGTCTTTGTGGTTGAGATGTGTTTCTTGCAAACAGCAGAATGTTGAATCCTGTTTTTGTATCCAATCTCTTAGCCTGTGCCTTTTATAGGTGAATTGAGTCCATTAATATTAAGTGATATTAATGTCCAGTAGTTGTTTACTCCCGTTATTCTTATTGTTTTTGGTAGTAGAGTTTGTGTGTTTCCCTTCTTTGATTTGTGCTGGTGAAGGGTCGCTAGATGCCTGAGTTATTGTAGGCAGTGTTGGCAATGTTGTCTTCCTTGGGTTGTGATTTTCCTTCTATTACTTTCTGTAAGGCTGGATTTGTGGCTACGTATTGTTTCAATTTGTTCTTATCCTGGAATGTCTTGTTTTCTCCATTGATAGTGAACGATAGTTTGGCTGGGTATAGTAGCTTGGGCTTGCATCCATGGTCTCTTTGTTTCTGTAGTACCTCTATCCAGGACCTTCTGGCTTTCATGGTTTCCATAGAGAAGTCAGGTGTAAGTCTGATTGCTTTACCTTTATAATTTACTTGGCCTTTTTCCTTTGCAGCTCTTAATCTCTATGTTTTGTGTTTTGATTATTATATGGCGAGGGGATTTTTTTTTGATACAGTCTGTTTGGTGTTCTGTATGCTTCTTAAATATTCAAAGGAATATCTTTCTTTATGTTGGGAAAGTTTTCTTCCATAATTTCGTTAAAAATATTTTCTGGGCCTTTGAGCTGTGACCCTTCTCCTTCTTCTATCCCAATTATTCTTAGGTTTGGTCTTTTTATTGTGTCCCATATTTCCTGAATGTTTTGTGATGAGAATTTGTTGGCTTTGCTGTTTTCTTTGATCAGTGTTTTTATTTTCCCTATGGTGTCCTCAGAATCTGAGATTCTTTCTTCTATCTCTTGTATTCTATTGATTATGCTTGTTTCTGTAGTCTCTGCTCGTTGACCTATATTTTCCATATGTAGCCGGTCCTCAGTTTGTGTTTTCTTCCTTGCTTCCAATTCAGTTTTCAATTCTTGAACTGTTTCTATTACCTGTTTGATTGTTTTTTCTTGGTTTCCCAGGGTATCATTTACGTATTTACTCATTTCTTCAAACTTTTTGTTATACTTCTCATCCATTTCTATAAGGGCATTTTTTACATGTTGTTTGAGGGACTCTATTGCTTTCATTAAGTCAATTTTTTTCACTTCTTCTGTGCTAGGGTGTTCAAGTCCTTCTGTTGTAAGATCATTGGGTTCTGGTGTTTTCATGTTGTTTTTCAGATTGTTCAGTGAGTCTTGCCTTGGCGCCTGCCCATCTCCTCCTACCGATGCTATCAGTGGGTCTTCTAAAACAGGATTAGGTTTCCCTGCTGGCCAGGGACCCAGCTTATAAAATGCCCCCACTCCGTTTCCTGGATACCGCTGCAGGCCAAGATCCCTCACACCACTCAGGAGGGTCTACAGGAACAGGACCAGGCTCCCTGTTCACTAGGGACCTCGTCAACAAAAGGTCTACCACTCTGTAGGCCAGCCACCAAAACAAAGACACTCCAGCTGCCCTCTGCCCCAGGCACCCAACCCAGCACCCAAACAGGCTGAACTGGGTGATCCTGTGGCCCTGCGGAAGGGAGGAAGAAGGAAGGAGGCCTCTGGAGGCAAACTGGGATGGATCAGGGAGAGAGAGGTCGCAGCAGAGGAGGAGCAGCCCTAGCAAGCTGACCGGGGAGTCAAGGGGGTCGGGGAATGCCCCCGCTCCATTTCCTGGGTCCCACTGTGGGTCAAGAACACTCTCACCACTTAGGAGGGTCTTCAGTGACAGGTCCAGGCTCCCCGTTCGCCAGGGACCTCGCCAACAAAGGACCTCCCACTTTGCAGGCCAGCCACCAAAACACCTATTTGAATTAGTTGTAGTGGGATGATCTGCTCTCAGTGTGGGATTCATTTTTTCAAGCTTGGACCATCAGATAATATAAGTTCGCATCTGCCTGTGCTGCTGCCTGCGTCTGCGCCAGTCTGCCTGAAGGGCATTTTTTTTTTTTTGGTTTTTTTGAGACAGGGTTTCTCTGTAGCTTTGGAGCCTCTCCTGGAACTAGCTCTTGTAGACCAGGCTGGCCTCGAACTCACAATGATCCACCTGCCTCTGCCTCCCAAGTGCTGGGATTAAAGACGTGTGCCACCACCACCCAGCAATCAAACGTGCATTCTTAATGCTGAAATCTGTCAGGGGTTCTGTATCTTATACACAGGCAATCTATACCTGTATGTGAAATCATGCACAATATTGACTCAAATCTTTTCACCTTTTAGCAAGTAAACAAAATAACATGTTTCATAATGATATTTTCATGGATATATCAATTTTGTATTGTTCTAATCACACTAATTGGGTTAGTTAACTAGGTTTCTAGTGTCAGGTGTGATTTCTTTCCTACTGGATAGGCCTTAAAACCAGTAAGACATAAGTTTGTTACCACCAACATATGAGCATGATTATTACACCATTAGGGATATATTGGGTTCTTGAATAATGTCATCTGAAATGTACACATATGATCTTAACTATTTCTATTAACTTTTCTTTACATTTTAATTTATTCCCTGTGTTATTGTCTCTGTTTCTGTCTCTCTTCCTCTCTCTCTCTCTCTCTCTCTCTCTCTCTCTCTCAACCATTTCACATGGAAGCCAAATGACAACTTGGGGTAATATGCTTGCTTCTTCAACTATGTGGATCCAAGAAATACAAATCAAGGTCTTAGTTTTGAAAGTAGATACGTTTTACTGGCTCAGCCATCTCACATGACTATGAGCTTAGATTTTTTTGTTTTGTTTTGTTTTGTTTGTTTTATCTTGTTTTTGTTTTGTTTTTGATTTTCAAGATATGGTTTCTCTCTGTAGCTTTGGAGCCTGTCCTGGAACTAGCTCTTGTAGAACAGGCTGGTCATAAACTCACAGAGACCAGCCTGCCTCTGCCTCCTGAGTTCTGGGAATAAAGGCATGCAACACCACAACCCGGTGTGAGCTTAGTTCTTATACTTCAGTTTGAACACAAAGAACTATGTGTATCTGATGAAAGGATATTTATAAAAATAAGCAATTTTTAGTATTTTTTATCAAACCTTTATAACTCTTTATTTCTTATGCTTTTATGCTGATTGATTATTCTCACTGTTCTCAATCACAGGTCCTTTAATTTTTATAATATTCACAATTATGCATTACAAATTGTGAGCATTTTGAACTTATAACCAAATATGTTTAGAATTTCTATAACCAAAAGTTTTAGAAACTATTTATGACATAATCTTTTCTTTTTGTTCTTCTGTAATCTGTAGTTTTGTTCTTTTCTGGTAGAACATTCAAAAATTAGCACAGTATGTTCTGAAGCATTGTTTTTTGACATTTGTCTTTAAATTCTGTTTTTGAGCTTGCTTAATCTAATTTTATGTTTTTCTTAGATATGCTATTTGAAATTGTCTTGAGTTTCTCTGTTCAATTTTTTTAAAACTCATTCTAATTTACCTTGACTTTGTAAAGAGATCTGTTCTGTGAGATATTTTCTGTTTTAGGGACATAGTGTTTCCCATAAAATGTAATAGAAAATAAAAGAAGATATTTATCTCCCTGTCTTTTTTATTTTTTAAGGAAAAATACTATGATTTATTGCTTTATTCCAGTATATTATTTTACTTTTAAAAAATAATTTTTAATTCTTACCTTTAAAAATCTATGTTAATTTTCAATTTTACACTAGAATTATGGGTATTTGATGCACACAAAAGTATAACTGGATTTTTATACAAAATAACTATTGCAGGGCTACATAGAAGAGCACACACAATGCTTAGCTTTTAGACCAATGAAATAAACACAGTTGATCATGCCTGCTTCTGCATTTGAGTATGCTCTGAAATTTTTCAAAGGCAAAAAGAGACCCAACAAAGCAAAATTAACTTGGCTAGCAAAGTAAAAATTGATTGACTACTGGGACTACTGAGTAAATAAAATTTGGGACAAAATACAGAAAAAGTGCCTACAGAAGCAAAATTAATACTTACTTATACTTACATTCTGAGTCAAATAATATTTAAGAGTAGATTGCAAAACTCTAATGACTGCATAGTAATAAATACATTAGCAGCAAGCCACACAAAATACAAAGATGTTTCTTCACAATTTTAGGTATAGTCAACAGCTTAAAAGCAAACACTTAGAGGAAAATCAATTTACTAGGATAATAGCTACTTTACAGAAAAATATGAACAATAACATGGTATTTATATGGCCAACAAGGGATATTTACAAAGGAATAGAAAAATACGACCCAAACAGGTGATAGTGATACAGAGCTGTAATTCCAGGGTATGAGAAACTGAAGAAGGAAAATAAAAGATATGAGAAATGGCTGGGTACATGGTGTGAGAGAATTGAGAGAGGGAGAGAGAAAAAGAGAGAGAGACAGAGAGAGAGAGAGAGAGAGAGAGAGAGAGAGAGATTCAGAAAATCCAGATATTTTATATTTGAACAACTTATATTTAAAAAATGTAAAAAGATAATTATGGTATATAAATTTTAAAACATGAAAACTCCACATTGAACAGATGAAGAATTACAGAGAAAGAAGTAGAAACATGAATATATGAGTCTATCATGACAGATTTATTATTTAGTAAAATATTTAAGGTAAATGTCTTCCATTTAGTAGTAAGGTAATGCATAAATGATAATATAGAAAATTTTAATGTGGCATTTATCACACTAATATTTGATACTATCTCAAACATAATCAATTGTGTATAAAATGAAAAGACTAATGAAGTATAGGAGTAATAAAATGTATTGACAATATACTCTTTTTCAAGATATTTAAAGAGCTTTATATTAGATTCAGAGCAGAGAAAATCTACAGATATTGAAGAAAAAAGCTACAGATATTAACTAGAATATTAGGACATTAATATTGAATAAGTGATTAAATCTAAAAAAATGATGTATTTACTTTAAAGGTCATTATATAGTTTGCATGCAAACACACATTCAAAGTAACTGTACATAAATCTTAATTTCTCCATCACTAGTAATAGAAGTATTGGAAAGACATTTTCAAGATGTGTACCTTAAGAAAGAAATTTGATAGCAAGACATTATAAGTTGAAAATTCTTATAATTCCCATCCTCATGAAATAGGAATGGATAGAAAGCACTTTAAAAGTGTCCAACATTCAACATTAGTGGTCACAGAAATGAAGACTAAATTTATTTCTCACTCCAGCCAGATGACTATAAAATAGAACAGAAATGGCAAGGAATGCTTTCACCATCATGAAAGAGGAATCCTTATAGACTCATGGTAAGATGGCAAAAACTTATTCAACTGCTTTGGAAACAGTATGGAAGTTTCTCAAAAAAACTAGATGTATTATATTACCCAGTCAGACCACTCCTGAAAACATACCCAAATGTTTTTATGTCCTACTACAGAGACTCTTGTTCATGCACACCATTTCCACTCTGTTCACAACATCTAGGATATTGAATCATTCTAAATGTTAATCAGAATGGTTGTAATAAATATATTGCATCCATAATGGGATATTCTTCAGGTTTAAAAATAAATTAATGAATCTTAAAGATAAGTGCATGAGTCTGGAAAAAAATATAGAGTCAAGTAACACAGAAAGACAAATGCTCCATGTTCTCTCTCAGATGTCAATCCTAGCTTCAAATCCTTTGAGTGTCTAACTTAGAGCACCAGGGAAAGGCAGGCAACTAGAAAGGAAGACATTCTGGGGATTTGTTGAGAGAGGGTGATACGTATTATAGGTAAAATGGAAATAGGGAAGTTGAGTAATTAGGGTCACAAAGATTGAAACAGGAAAGAGTATAGGATTTCAGGAAAAATTAGGTGGTGGTACAGAGAACCAAAATAAAGTGTGTATGAAAAGGCCACATCAAAACCTGTTGCCTCACACCCCAGTTAAATATATAATTGGATACAGTGGAATACTGACAATAGAAAATAAAAGTATAGGTTAACCAAAATAAAGGTTAAATGAAATTGCTTAATGTAAACCAACTAGTTAATTAAATCATACTAAAATATATTTAAATTAGTATTAGTTCAGATGCCCTGAAAGGGTAGATAGTGCTGCCCCCACAACCCATGACTATTAAATGAAAATTTCAATGCAAGTCTTAGGCTCCGTATGAGTTATTGGTCAGGTATGCCCTAGAGATCTTCCAACAATACATGCTATTGTTATTGTCTTTGGTTACTCACCATGACTATATAGTAAGACCCCATTGCCAATGACACCACATGCTTTGGTTAGAGGAGATGAAAAGTTCAATCTCAAACTGACCACAAAACTTCTTTTCTGCAGGTTATCTTCAACAGTGTTTGAAGGTATCCTGCAACCTGCTGACTAGAAACAGATATTAACTTTCTTTCCAAGAATACCATCCCGCCTGCAACAATATTGACATACCATGAATGATGTACTAACTAATGCAATATTGGCATGACTGTTAACTTAAAGAAAATGGACAATATTCTGGATGAGTATCACTTACTAAAATTAAATCAAGACCAGGTAGACAAATAAACAGACCTATAACTGCTGAAGAAATAGAAACAGTCATCAAAAGTCTCCCAACCAAAAAAAAAAAAGCCAAAGACCAGATGGTTTCAGTTCAAAACTCTACAAGATTTTCAAAGAATAACTGTATCGATACTCCTCAAATTATTCCATACACTAGAAATGGAAAGAACGTTGCCAAAAGCTTTAGATGAGGCTGCAATTACCCTGATACACAAACGACAGAAAGACATTACTAAGAAAGAATTACAGACTAATCTCCCTCATGAACATTGATGCAAAATTACTAAATAAAATACTGGCAAATCAATGTTGAAAGTTTTGCTGAGTATAATAGTCTGGGCTGGCATCCGTGGTCTTTTAATGTCTGCATAACACTTGAAACAACCTTCTGGCTTTCATTGTCTCCAATGAGAAGTCAGGTATAATTCTGATATGTCTGCCTTTATATGTTACTTGGCCTTTTTCCCTTGCAGCTCTTAATATTCTTTCTTTATTCTGTATTTTGTTATTATGTGGTGAGGAGACTTTTTTTTTAAATCCAGTCTATTTGATGTTCCGTATGCTTCCTGTATCTTCATAGGCATAGATTTTCTTCTCCTGTGGATACAAAAGCAAAACCCTTTCCTCTGCATAACACACGTCCTGGTTCTATTCTGAGGTCAGTACATCTTTTAAAGTATATTGGATGATTTAATTCTGTAGTTTTTTTTTTACTATCCAGTGTCCCTCTGCAGCTGCTGATCCCTTCTCATTAGAATTTGGAAAAGCTAAAATTAATAAAGCATCATATAATTGATTTCTGGGGGTTCTTATCATCCCTTTCTGTTTATTTAATATATCCTTTAGAGTATGAATTAATCTTTATATAAGTCCCTGCCCAGTAGGATTTTGTGATATACAAATGTATAATATGTTTTATATTATAACAAGCAAAAAACTGTTTCATTTTCTTAGCGACATGTGCTGAAGCATTGTCTGTCTTTATTTGTACAGGGACACCCATGATGGTTATAACTTCTAGCAAACATGTAATTTCAAATCAACCTTTTCTGAACTCAAAGCATTTACCCATTGACAACCTGAATAGGTATCAATAGTGTGCTGTACACATTTTAGTTTTCAAAATTCTACAAAAAAAAAAAACAAATTTTCCAGATTTTATTCTTTTGAGTACCCTTTGGTTTACTTCCTGCAGGTAGTGGTGTTTGGTTGTATAAAGATCAAGTAGGACATTTCCTTATCATTTTCTTGGCTTGTTGCCACATGATAGAAAAGTCTTTTTTTAATCCTTTGCTATTGGCATGATTTTTTAAATGAAATTCTGAAGACTTCAGCACATTTCCAATCAATAATTGATCAATCTCTTCATTATCTTGTGCTAGAGGACACAGATAATGTGTATGGGATCAGATATGTATTATATATACAGTATGATTCCTATTCCTGATTGTATCTTGTGACAGAATAAATAATAAACTCAATTCTCTATTATCTGTTATAAATGCAGAGCTTTCAATATGCAAAACAACTCTTTCTCTATAGCTTCTGAATTTGATACTGGGAGAAAGAGGTACCCTCATCCATTGCTGGTGGGAATGCAAACTTGTGCAACCACTTTGGAAAGCAGTGTGGAGGTTTCTCAGGAAATTCGGGATCAACCTACCCCTAGACCCATCAATACCACTCTTGGGAATATACCCAAGAGAGGCCTTATCATACAACAAAAGTATATGCTCTACTATGT
>JABTXL010001118.1:885667-919178 GCA_025134845.1 Neodon shergylaensis | reverse complement strand
TCAGACTATGTTGAACCTAGACTACAAGTTGTCTCCACGGACGAACAAGTGGACGCCGATGGGCACCGCCATGTTGGCTCCGCCTCTCCGTAAAATGCATTCTTAAAACAAAATGTAAACATGTAGAATTAACAAGAGAAAGTGGGTAAATAATCATAGACTGAACAAACATTTCTAAGTGAATAATAACTTAAAATGATTTTAAGTAGTTTAGTTTAAATAAATATAAGTATAATTAAGAATTTTTTTGGTATAGCCACAATAAAAGTTAGGCAGATATTTCTACCATGAAATTATTTTTTTTACAGTTAAGCAGGCTCTAAATTTGTTCAGTTACATTATATGTTGAAAAATTAAAGAAAAATATAAGCAAAGATATGAGGAGAATTTAGAATTATAGCAATTATTGATAAAATTAAATTAAGATACAACAAATAGTAAAATAATCGAAAAAATCATCTAATGCATTTTTTCTTTTGAAGCTATTGAAGAAGAATGCATATTGATAATCAGTATTATAATGAAAGTCAAATCATCACTGCTATCTCCAAAGACACTGAAAAGATAATATTGGATGACATGAATTTCTGTATACTACCACTTTGATGACTTATATAGAATCAGTCAATTCTTTGAAACATAATATACTACCAAATGTGTGCAAGAAGAGTTAGATATGCTTACATTCCCAATTTTTCTTATAAAAATTGCAATCAGCAATTTTTCAAACAGGAATACGTCGGGTCCAGGTAGAAGATTCAATTGTGATTTTAAGGGAAAAATATAGGTTTTAGACAAAAATAAGAATGTATAATTACAAATCATTGTAGTCTTTGAACTCCATAGAAAGAAAATGTAATTAATTATAGAATCAAAACTGATCTTGTTATGCCTAGTTCCACAAAGTTCCCCTAAACCAACAAAGAGACAGAGTCCCATATGTAAAAGCAAAGACCAAGTTTGCAAACTTTGTCTCTCTGCGTGTCCAATGTATTGGAATAAAGAGAGCCCCAAGCTCCGTTAGAATTGGGTTTTTATAGTAGTAAACGTGGGGTGAGGGGTTTCTAAGGTTCAGGACACCTGATTGGCTGACATTTGTCTAGCAGTGTCCTGATGAGTATGCTGGCAGGTGATCCCTACAATGGTTGGAACATTAGGCATTTCCTTTTGATGGTCTGTTCTTGAGTGGGGCTCAGGTAATCTCAGTTTGTGGTTCTTCCTGAAACCCAGTATTGCTTCTGGGTAAACTACTCAGACTCAGGCCTCCATTAAACTTATCTATGGCTGAGTCCTACTCTCTCAGGTGATAATTGTTGGTAGTAAAGAACTTCCTTTGGGTAGTCTGTTTCTATTTAGCTTATCCTGGCTGACTCCTACAATCTAATGTGAAAATTACTTGAAGGCTTTCACCTCAAATAATATACAGGAAAATCCTTGAGTCCACACAGCATCAGGGAAATGAGGAATGTTAAGCATGCAGGATTATCTTTTCAAAGGAAAGTGTGTAAAACTTGTTTTTCCACCTAGAAAACTAGAAATTCATCAGCAAACTGGAAATTCATGGTGATTAATACATGCAGACCTTTTAAATTCCAGCAACCAGAGATGACTAGTAGTATAAATGATCCTTTTATCTGCATAGGCAGGGGTTTTCCCAACCTCCCATAACCAGGATAAGAGATGGCTAATAGCCCAAATGACCTGTACATTATCTATATGATCAAGACCACACCAGACCCTTTCTAGGCAATTAAACTAATATGTGTAGCCTATCTCTAGAACCCATCTTCTTGGAAGAAATGACATGTACTTTGAATTGAAATTCTTAATTATGCCTCATTATATACTAGGGATTGAATAACACCTGTGGGTGTGCTTGAATAGGTATGGTTCCCATATAGTCAAGTGTCTGAATTTTTGGACTGTAGAGATTGCACTATTAGGAAGTGTGACGTTGTTGGAATAGGTGTGTTGTCCTTGTTTGAGAAGGTTTGCCACTGTGAGATGACCTTTGAGGTGTTCTAAACTCAAACTACACCCAGTGTGGCACACTTCACTCCTGTTGCCTGCAGATCAATACATTGAATAAACCTCCTGGAATTAGACTCTCTCTAGTGTAATCCAGCTAGACTGACAAAGTCAGTCTGAACCAAGTTTTTATTCTCACCTCTTGCAGATGAAAATTTTGTTGCTGACCTTGATGCCTGCAGCAATAGCAGCTGCTACCCCCTCCTCCCCACCACATACACATTTAAGAAAAGAAAAATGTTTAAGGTATGTGGCGATCTCAGGATGGAATGCATATTTAATTAAACAATGCAATTTTTACTAGAAATGAATGAACTAGCATCTCTTAGAAAATGCCTTACCCTGAAGAACACTGGAAATGTTGGAAAACCATTAAAAGGAAATGCAATTTCATACACACCCATGCTAATTAGCAAGGTTGTTCACTGTGGGACCTGAGCTAACAATCTGAAACATTATACAATGTATGTTTATGTAACTTAATCTTAGAATATGCATGCCACTTGTGTACTAGGTAGTGAGAGATGGGGCCAATGTTCTCACTTGTTGCAAAGCAATAGACAAACGGGTTGGGATGGGGACAAAGTTCATATGATACACATATTTATATGCTACAGCATTGACATCCATTGGAAGTTGTCTTTAATGTACATATAATTGTTGTGTATGAAACACGAGGCACTTTATAAATGCCTCATAATGGCCTTATAAGGCTTATACTGGCTCCTATGCAGTCAGGAATGATCTCGGACTTCGATAGTTCTGCCTCTAATTTCCAAGTGTTACAATTTCAGATGTGCTCAACTACACTTGGTTTTATATAATGCCTGGGATTGAATTTAGGCCTTTGTACAGGCTAGGTAACTATTCTTTAACATAAGCTGTATTTTCCTGCCCTATAGGGGGCTATTTATAAAAATAAAACTGTACGCAGTGTCAATACCCACACACATATATTTTCTTGCTCTTTTGAATGTGAAAATCAGAAATCTAAGATACCTGTTATTGTATTCAGACAGATGTTTATTTATAACAACATTATTTAATAATGTGTACTAAGGTTCCTTGAAGAGATGACAGATTGTAGGACTTCATCAGCAAATACATGGAATGAGCCTACCCCTACTTCAGTGAGGGAGACACTAAAGAAGCTAAACAAAAATGAAATTTTAGGTGAAATTATCAAATAGCTAAACTTCTTATGTTTATTTCTGATGTGGGCATCCCCTCTGTATGCTCTGAATATCACTGGTTAAAAAAGGAACTTCTTTAGGCCTATAGTAGAGCTATAGGGAAATAGAGATAGCCAGGGAAAACTAAATGGAGTGCTGGGAGAAAGGAGATGGAGCCAGAGAGAAGCCATGTATCCCCGCCAGAGAATATTGCCAAAACTTTAGCTGGTAAGCCACAGCCACATGGCAATACACCGATTAATAGAAATGGGTTAAATTAATATGTAAGAGTTAGCTAATAAGAAGCTAGAGCTAATGGGCCAAGCAGTGATTTAAATAATATAGTTTCTGTGTGATTATTTTGGCTTTGGGCGGCAGGAATAAACAAGCAGCCCCCTCCGACACATTTCTGAAACAATTTATAGCAAAAATAAATTAATTTATATAGATTATAATTAAAAAATATGAAAATACATACTTAAGTTATACTTATAATAAACACTGTTTAAATCAAGGTAAAATGAACCTGTAAATTTGTAAAATAACATAAACTACTTTTACATAAAAATGATACTAGAGGAAAAGGAAAATAACACTAATCATTATTAGAACCTCTATACAGACAGCTATTTCACCTTAAAGAAGAGTTTGACTTCTCATCCATCACATGTAGGTAGATCACAGTAACATTTTCCAAAGATAACTTTTTGTGTTTCATAGAGGAATAAATAATAATTTTGAAATGAAAACACTCTTAATTGTGTATTGAAAGTTAATGTTGACAGTAGAGAAATCATAGTAATAATGTACACCCTAGATATATTTCTGTGACCTTCCTATTAAAACCATGTTGCTCTAGTATACTCATGACAAAAGCTACAGGCAAATTTCATAGGAGACACATTATACAAAATCTCTGGGTAGGACTACACATAGTATCCATGGACACAATGCAGAAATCAGTCCGCAAAACTGGTATGTTTTGGAGAGGCCCTATGAGTCATGACAAATTATTGCAATGTGGTACTTTCTTAGTTAGCGTTATATTGCTGTGAACACCATGACCATGGCAACTCTTATACAGAAAACATTCAATGGGGTGGCTCACAGTTTCAAAGGTTCAATCAACATTGTCATTATGTTGGAGAGCATGGCAACGTATAGGCAAATATGGTGCTGGCTACATCTTGACTAGGAGGCAGCAGGAAGTTAACTGAGACACTGGACAGTATTTGGAGCCTAGGAAACCTCAAAGTCCACATCTGCAATGAAACATTTCCTCCAACAGGTTCATACCTCCTAATAGCACCATTACCTATGAGATTATGAGGGATGATTACATTCAAACTACCACAGGTACAATGGGTAAATTCTTGGAAGAGAAGAAGACAATTTTAATAAAAATATAAGTCTGATCATGGACTTTAGTCCTCAATAATAGATTGATGTTGGCTTCCTTTTTAGGGCAGATATACCTTATTAAATCACTTAATAATTTAATGTCTGTAATAGAAATGAATAGATTAATTATCTATTGTGATTCTATGTCAATATTATTAATGCTTCTGTAAATATAAGTTATTCTTTTAAAGACTATTACAAATATATTTAACCCATTTAAAATATGTTAATGAACATTAGTTATTATGCTTTTGTCATTAAGAATAATTTTGCATTCTATATGATTGAAATTCATCATTGAAAAGCTATGTTACACCATATCTTGGAACTATACCCAGGAATAAAATCAAAGAAGTTATTATGCACAGAAAGTTAAGAATGAGAACAGGCATTATGTTGACAGAAAATCGGAGCAACTTAGAAGTTGGAAAAATGGGGGAGAGCTAAGTGTGATTTTTATTGTATAAGAAAGGAACTGGGTAAGGAGTTGTTCTGAATATTAGCTCTGTTTATTTTCATATGCTCAATGTATAATCCTTCTAAAGGGTTGTAAGGCATTGTGTAATTTTAGCATGTGAATCCATAATTGCTTCAATATAAAAATCTTATTAAAATTTCATGTCCTGCATTTTATAAATATTGAAATCAAACTAAAGCTAATGAAAGTAAGCAAATTACAAGTCAATTGGAAAAATCATTACAAGAGAATTATTTAAAGAATACATACTAGTAGATATGGGTAAATATGTGCAGATGCAAGTAATTCTTAGATTATTTCCACTTTTCTCTGTGAAATAAAAGACAAAAGCATGAATAAAAGATGAAGGGCACAGAAAATGTGCAGGATTTGAACTAGAGAAGAGTAAAGCTATTGGAGCATAGAATGAGTTGAGATGATTGGGAATACCAGTGTTACCTGAGGCAAACAGGTGAATTTAAAGTTACCTGAAATTAACAGTTTATGCTCCTTTTGAAATAAATGTCAGCTGCAAATGCATGTAACAGGCATACAGTTTGTTTTAAAGCAAGAGGCACATGCAGATATTACAAAACAAGTTGGCAAGACAGTTTATATGTCAGAGTGACAGTAAGAGATGAGAAAATTAGATCCAGTTAGGCTTGAGGAAATTAGTGGTTGTGGATTCTCCTGCAGTAACCGTAACTTCACTAGCACCAGGAGTTAGCTAGGTTTCCAGTGTCAGGTATGTTTTTCTTCATGGTAAGTGAGTCTTGTGTCCAATTAGAGATCTGTTAGTTATTTCAAAGGCATTTCAAAGGTATGAATGGCACTACAGCACCGTTAACTGATATACCCACAGATAAAGGTAGTCTTCATCCCTAATCAAGGAAACTTCTTTTTGCAACACACCGAGCCTACTGCAGGAAATGACAAAAAAAACAAAATGTGGAGTTGTGGAACTCATCCCGAGTGGAAAAATCTAATAACTACCTCAACACCTAAGACTCAGGGAACATTAGAGAAGATGGGACAGAAAGACTTTCAGAGCCAGAGCCTGTGGAAATTTGCTTTGAGATTTTATCTCCTTGTAGCATCAGAAGCTGCACCCATAAAGTATCATTAACCTGACCCCCCAAATGTTAGATGAACAAGGTTGACACCAATGAACTTGCCAAAATAGATGGGAAAATGACACAAGGCCTCAAGACTTACCCTCACCTGTAGTCAACTTAGAAAAGTTAAGAGCATGGGAGGAGGTTCTCCCCAGTGAAGAACATACCAACTTGTCCTTTGCCAAATGATCAGCCAAGAAAACATACTTATAAGTAACATTATATGAACTAAAAATGAATTTATACACATATAAACACACGCAGTTAATCATAATTAGTGAAAACTGCCATAAATTTCAAAGTAAATGGGAAAGGGCACATGGAACAATTTGGAAGAGAGGAAGACTGGTCTTCAGATCAAGGCACTCTAAAACCTAGATGAATTCCAAGTTTGACATCCAACTATCATTTCTTAAATCTCAAAAATCGAATTACTTTGCTTACAGTAGAACTTTAGTGACGAACTTCATTTCTTGCCTCATGAAGATCTTAAAACATCCTCGCTGATTAGAACATAGTAGTTGTCATTAGTAATTATGAAGTTTGTACCAGTAACAACGTATTTGCAAACTAATTTGATCACGTTTTATAGTTTTAAAGCATTTTGATGCTTCTGGATTACTGTATATCAATGCCAAAAAGTAGAATAAAAGTTACAATATTTTGTTGCCACACAAGATGTGAATCTTACTTTTGAATAAAGCTGAGAAGATAGAAATCTAAATGCCATTTGCTGGGACATGGAAAAGAAAGAAGAATTTATAAATATGTATCTATAAGCAGTGATCTGAATAGCCTATTTTCCATATTTTGTAAAATGCTGCATGTTTTTTTAAAATATCAGTGCTGCTCTTGTATTAGCATATCATCTTTCCATTATTTTCATTATTTCATGAGGGTACTATGTAGGAAATAGACAGTATGAAGTAGTAACATATAAAGATAAACATAAATCATTTGCTTACTGACATATAGGATATTAATTCACTATTGGGAAAACAACATGTCTAAGGAGCCGGTGAGATGTCTTAATAAATACATGTAATTCTAAAGCTAATTACCCATGTTTGAATACCAGAACCATCATGGTAGAAGGAGAAAATGAACTCCTGCTACTGTTCTCTGACTCCCACACATATATTGTGGTATATGAGACACCTCAGCTACTTCTTTGCTGTTGTGATAAGATACCATGATTAAGGCAATGGGGGCTAACAGTTTCAGAGGGGGGATCAATGACCATCATGGCAAAAACAAATGTGGTATCAGGCAGACAGGGTGGTGCTGTGGGCAGTAGATAAGAGCTCATATGTTGAGTCTGTAGTAATGAGACAAAGAGAAAGGATTAATTTGGAATGGCATGGGCTTTTGAAACCTCAAAGTCCACCCTAGTGGTACACTTCCTCCATCAGGACCACACCTACTAATCCTTCCCAAACAGTTCTACCAGCATGGCATGGCACGTTCAAATATGTGAACCTATGGAGTCCATTCTTACTCTAAGCACCACATGTATTCACACACATACATATTGATAAATAAAGAAATGTAATGTTAAAAGAAACTTTTGTTTATGTTTTTGTGTATGTTTTTGTATATATTAGAGAACAATTGTAATCCTGCCATCCCTGTAGAGGTGGACAAAGTCCGTGTGTCAATCAGTGTACTGAATGCAAGAAATGGCAATGAAGTACACTACTAATATCTGATTCGATGAAAAGCTTGAAACTCTTTTGTTATAGCTGGGATAGTTCCAGGTGCTAATAAATTTAGAATCAACAAGACATGGATTTTATGTTCATAAAGAGATAACAATCTGAAGCATAAAGCAGCACACAGACAAGTTGATGAGATTATTTTAAGGCATTATAATGAAATAAAAAATAGTCAAGGAGATCTTGATTAAGAACTTCAATGAATTACTTCTCTTGATGGAAATATTTTAGGTGTGAGGATTCATGAGGGAAGGTTGGGTTATTCTCCATGATTGTGTCTCAGGATTTTTTTTTTGGTTGGGAGTGATTTTTTTGCAGGTATTTATTGTATTTCTAAGTAAGTTAAAAAGTACACTGGAACATTCATAGATGTATCATGAAAATTATATGACAACAAAAAATTGGTTGACCCTGTTTTCTACATTTTTGATACAAAGGGAAAGATTGAAAATAAAACAATGAATATGAGAGAGAAAACTTTCTGTTATTTTCCTCCAAAATTGAATTACAGTTTGTATTATATCAAGGCTTTAGTTAAGATTTTTGAAATCCTATTTAAGATTAGAACTTTTAAAATTATAATTCAGACATTTATTGTTCTCATAAAATAGTAAAGAACACTAAAACCCATATTCTAAAATACTTAATGCTGTTATACACTAGAAACGTGTGTTTGCCTATCCATGTTAGTGCATACGTCTCCCTCCTCTTTATTTCTTTTTATATTCCAAAGTTTCTATGTAAGAACATTTTTCTTTTTTTTTTTCTGAACCAGTTCATTTAGAGTTTTTTGGACATATATTCTGGAGGTTTTAAACTTTTTCAGTCTCTTAAAAATCTTTTCTTACTCCTCACTTCTTTATTTTCAGTTATAGGTCTGTTTATCATTTCTCTAAACATCTTCCTATTATCTCTCATTTGCCATTGATAATTTATTTTCTTCAATATCAGTATTACCGTGAACTGTAATGACCTAATTGGAGCCATGTGGAGTAAAAAATGGCATACATACATACATATAAATACTATATATACATACATACATAGTAATAATAATAATACATACATACATATATACATGAGTGTGATTAGGTAGACTAAAGGACATGCATCAACAGCACTCTGGAAACTTAACTCATTAATCATATACAGCTGAATCCAGGACATAGTAGGCAATCTCAGTAGGACAGCTGGCCCAGGATGCAGTCAGCCAGGAAGAGGAACCCACAGCTGTTACTCTCTGTACTCACTGGTTTCAGCTTAAGCTCCACTATTTCCAGCATTTATACTCAGACCAGTGGAAAGCTTTGCTATTCCTCTGAGCCTGATTTGAGAATTGCCCTGCCATTACCATGGGTGGAAGTACTTGGGTCATTGACCTGGCTGTGCTTATGTCAATAATATATTCACTCAAGACTTTATCCACTCCTCACACTGCATTCTATTTTGATGCATAAGAAACAATGATCACATTGTACATAAGGTGTATATTTAAACATTGGTTCTGGTGTATGATGGCATGTTCATCTACAGTGAGGAAATATAAATAGATCCTTTTTCAAGTCAGAGAACAGAGCATACTAAATATCAAGTTTTGATGAAAAATTAGGAAAGGAGAAAATCTAGCTGTTGAGACAAAATAGGGCTAACAATATCACACATAACTATTGAACTCTCTTATAATGGGTAAAGGGTCTTTCATGAATAATAAGCCAAATTCCCAAACGAGGATTGCAAACAAATTCAAAGATAAGGAAAACTGTTTAGCTTATCAACTATCTCACCATTGTGTTTAAGGTAAATTAATATTTCCCAGAGAGGTTGTGAAAATTGTGCATCGGTTTTATGATATGTAATCCTTAGACAATCATATCTTCATATGAACATTTCAGATATAATTAATGTGCCCCTACAAGATTTTGATTGTAGAACCTCGAATTGGATTATCACTTTGTTTCTTCCTTTGGTTAAAGAGACAAAGGTTAGCTAATTTATAATTTGCTTTTCTCAAGTTGATTGCATATGAACTGATGATTTTAAAGATATTACTAGAAAATATGCTTAACTATCTCACATGATAAACAATTTTCTTTTTGTACATTTCATTAAATAGGTAAAAGTCATAAAACAGGTTGTTTTTCACAATCCACTCATAGCACGGATAAGAATCAGTTTTTGTTATTCTCTGTATTTTACTTCTTCCATCATGTTTTATGGTTTTGCTGAGTAAAATATAAGAAACATTTTAAGGAGCCTTTTTCATAGAATTATCTAGTTTTTGTCTCAACTAAATATTGCTAGGAAGTACTTACCTCTAACTTACTCAAAGCACCTAGGAGAATAAGAGCTCATCTGCTGTGTTGGGAAGGTGTGTCTAAATTTTTTTTTGATACCATTACCACGATATTCTCTGGGATTTAAATTGTTTCAGTCTGGGTGTTCACTTTCAGTGTTGATTTGTCCCAATAAATAGGTACTTAAGAGAACTGCATTCCCTTTCTAATTAAGTGTTCTTAGGACTGTGGAGATCTTTGTTTTCTCTTTTTTTTATTAAAAATTTCCACCTCCACTCCTCCTCCCATTTCCCTCCCACTTCCCTCACCCCCTCTCCCCCCTCTCTCTCCAGTCCTAAAAGAAGTCAGGGTACCCTGCCCTGTTGGAAGTCAAAGGCCCTCACTGCTCCATCCAGGTCCAGGAAGGTGTCCATCCAAACAGACTAGGCTCCCAAAAAGCCAGCACATGCGGTAGAATCAAAACCCAGTACCATTATCATTGGCTTCTCTGTCAAAATTTAAAATTTTTTCATTATTTAATCTACCAAATACGATGATTAGAGTCCTCAGAGGTAATATCTAAAGTAGTTAACAATGACATTCTATGTCTTAAACAAATGAAAAGTGACACCACAAGTGAGAGATCCTATCCTCATGCAGGTTTGGTGCTATTAGGTAATGTATAGTGCCTTAAATTTGGTTTGGGATATATTGTCTTCCCTAGCATTTACTTTTTCTTTGTATATAAAATTTCTACCACTTAATTAATTTTATTATAGAATTTCCATATGTGTATGCAAGGCATTTGTCATTCTTAGAAGGTTTCTTGATAATCAGTTTTCTTTCTTTGTTATTGCTTTTTTAGATCTTTTTCTTTCAGAATGATAATATTTTGTGTAAAGGAGTCAATGAATTTAAAGTTTAAGAAAAAATTTTATTTCTAATAATTTTTTTGTACTTTTGTTGCTAAACAAATATTCTGTTTTAATATTTATGGCTGTATTTAACCTTTGTGACACATTACTGATTTTATACTCGATAGCTGAGAAAGCTTACTTTTGAATGGTTAGATTTGGATTTTTCTTCTTTTGGGGCTTTCTTCATGTGATTTCGTACATGTTTAGTTATCTATGCAGCAGATTTTTCTAGGAAACATTTGCCTATCAAAGCCACTTCGTTGTATTTTTCTAAGAAGAAATATAGAAAAACATGCAAGTTTTTGAATCAGGCAGAATTGGATTGAATAGGCTGATAAAAGGAAACTCATCTTCTCTGATGAAATGACAATGGTAGTTTTCTCATGGAGTTTTGATAGATATTACATAGATAATGTATGCTATATCTTGTATCTAATATGTGAAGATTATTTCAATACTGTTTCTATTAATATAAATGACAAAGCAGGTGATCTTTATATAAAAATATACCATACAATAAGTATTTTTTCTTTCCTTTGTGCCGAGACTGAGGTTGTATGCCATATATGTCACACCTGGTTGTAGTAAAATACATGCTTGGCTCCTGTAATGTCATTTGTAATCTATTTTTTTCAGAACTTCAAACACAGATCAATTACATAAGGACAAGCACAAATGTCTTGTTAATAGTCTTTCTCTTACCAAAGAGTGATTTCCAACCAACTTGATGAAATAGTGTAGGGCACAGATGATGAAGCTTGACAATCTAGTCATCATGTCTTTTACATTTTTCACCATGTGAGTGACTTGAGAAAGTTACTTAAGTTTTCACTATATCAGATATTTCAATTATAATATGAAGAGGGCAATAGAGCCTACTTCACAGAGGTCATGTGATAATCTGCCATAATGAAAGTGTTTAGAGAGCAGACAGACTTAAGGTAAGTAATATATATTTGTTATTACAACATTTCTTTAAAAAAAAACTTAACAAAACATTTTTTTCTCAAGAAAATGAATGTAGACAGAGAGTATGACAAGGTGGAAAGAGAAATTTGACTTTGCCTAAATATTCCAATAGAGTCAATGAACAAAATGTTTCATAAAATCATCAGTATGAAACAATTTGTGTGCTTGCTTCAACTTCTGCAATTCTATGAAGGCTAGTATTCCACGGCACAACTGTACTATGAAAATTAACTCCACTATAAAAAGATGTTTGTTCTACCTTCAAGTCTTTGGCTATCTTAATAACAAAAATCTGCTCACACAGTTTGTAAGTTTATAACATTTACTTTTCTATGTCATAGATGAAAATTATAACTGCTAACCCTGTTTCAAAAAAGAAGCAAAACAAAGGAACAAAAAACCAATATACTAACGAGTCAGATTGTCTATTTCTTTCCGAGTATTTTGTCTTCATATAAAATTGTGTCTGTACTTATACATATAACTTTAATACTATGTAGGAAAAATTTCCCCTTCAAAATAAATTTTTAAACGTTTTGATATGAATTCGATTTAATACAAAAATACCATTTCATATATGATATTATTTGCCTTATATTGGCACAGACACTAGAAGTAAAGGGCTCTCTTCCCATACAGGGATGGATACAGTAGTTATAGTGTAATCAGTAAAATCCTTGTTACCAAAACATAATGATCTAAACTACATCCTCAGCACATATATAAAAAGTTAGGCATGGCAATGACAACTTGTAATCTACTAGTTGAGTTTCAACAAAGCATGGCTTCTTGGAGCTCATTAATCAGCCCAAGATCACTTACTATGCTAATCTCAGGTCTCAGTGAGAATTTTTCTCAAAAACCATGTTAGATGACACCTTTAGGAACATAGCACTACCAATGGTCGTTTTACTTTCACATGGAGACCAACACATAATCTATACAAACCTGCCAACATATATGCATCCACGAATACACCAAAACACCCCGAGGTACCTCCAAATACTAATGGGAAGTCTAGGGCATCTGCAATTCTGAGGCACTTTCATGACTTGTTCTTGAAGTTAATAATAATGTTCTAGAATAGCTTCATGAATAAATTAAAGGAATTACTGAAAGAACTAAAACACTCCCTCTTTGAATCACTTAAACAAGAGAACATCTTGATGTGAATTCTCTGTTTTATGCTCCTGGTGTCTCTTGTCTTCTATGCATTTATTGCATGAGTCTAAATCTATACTTCCTTGGGTACTGTCTTCTGAATCTGTGTGTCCCTGTGTGTGACTGTGTGTTTGTGTCTGTCCCTAACAAAGAGCTTTGTTCTATCTTTTATTAAACTGCATAGAATACATAACACAGGGAAAGAATGGGGACTATTTTACAGAAATCTTAACAGAGTTTATAATGGAGTAATTCATTGGTTCCAACTGATCCCAAGTGTCCCAGACACCCAATGGTACTACAAATACCATTGTTTATCAAACAGTATCAATAAAATGTTTCAGTCAACATTTATGGTAGAAATTTGTTTTAGAAGATTGCTTTCAACCACTGCTTTCCTGCATTCAGCAAATGACATACAAGCATTGCTCTGGGTCAGGAGCATGGAAGAGTATGTAATTTAAGATTACATACTTTGCATTACCTTTGGTTGTAAAAAATTTAAGATTACAACTTTGTATTACCTTAGGTTGTAAAATTTGATTACATGGGAAATCCAAAGCAAGTAAGGTTGATTTTTACATTTACTCTTAAAAGAAGGTTAAACAAACAGGCTGAGTACACAGTAGGACAGCAGTCTTAAGTCATAAGGAACTTCAAGGTGCGTTATTAACTCTGCATGTCAAGTTCAGCCAAAGTTCCAGTCTCTTAGAATATAACTGATATTTACATAACACTGTGTTGCCACTTCGAAAGTTTAAAAAATAGTGTTTTCTTATAGTTACGATTATATTTTAAAGGTTACTAAATAATACAAATAGATAGATGAGGAAGAACACAGAGCAATGTCAACAATGGCCTAAAGAGTGGTTATCAACTTTCTAATGCTGTGAACCATTAATACGGTTGCTCAGTTTGTGATCACCAATCACAAAATTAGTTGTGTTGCTATTTCATAGCGGTAATTTTGCTACCATTATAAATCATAATATCTGTGTTTTCCAGTGGTCTGAAATGATCCCTATGAAAGGGTCATTCAACCCCCTGGCTTCTGAAGGAGGCATAAGGTCCCATATTTCCCTGGAGCTGTACTATGATCTTAGAAAGGCGAAAATTCCCCAAACTCAAAGCTCTTTAAGTCTTGTCATTTTCAATTTTACATATTGGACCTAGGTATTTAGTTGATATCAATAGACATTTAAGGCTCATGGCATTGAAGAAAGCTTAAAGACTTTTGAGGGTTAAGAAGAAAAAGAAAACCAAAACTAAAAATTACCTTTTATCTCCTTAGTGAATACAGGGTTAGATATCTAGATTATTTTATGCTATTCTGATGTAGTTTTGGGTAATACTGGGATAAGCTATAATGAAAGTAAAGGATGTGACCTTTCTTTTAAACGGGTAAAGTAATTGATTAGTGTGTTAGTGTTCCAATATATTTTTAAAATTCATTTGAGAATTATGGAATTCTTGGAAAGAAAATCTCTAAGCAAAGCTTCTCTTGGCTGCTTAAAATAAGACAGGAGACAAAAGAAATGAGTTAAAAGATGAGGAAAATAAAATGAGTTAAAGATAAGTGAATCAAATCATAAAAATATGGAAATAATTCCATCCTATACATGGTGGCAACATGAAAAGAAACATCTTTTGAGAGAAAATGTTAAGGGTGCTACCAAGCTACTGTTTAATAAATACATCGTCAGCATTAGTAGATGGGTGTAACTTGGATAATATTCATGAAGTAATGGGAAAGTGATGGGAAAATCATTTTGAAAATATTGAGGTCTCTCTCAAACGTGCAGATTCCAGGGCATTGAAATCAGGACATTTGCCCTGGACAGAAATCATGCTTATATATTTAAATATTGTTTCTAGTATATGTCTACTACTTTCATAGCCCTGTGAAGTCAAAGGGGGGAGGATTCAGCACTTTAGTTATTATTTTCTGTGAGCTGAAGACTAATCCTCCTATTTTATCATTATGCCCCCATCGCTGTCTCTCTCTGCTCTGGCTCTCAATCTAGGACTCTTCCTCTTGCCTGCACCTGTGTAGTGATATTTCATTTGTATTTTAATGAATAAAATTTTCCTGAAGATCTGAAAGTAAATCAGCCCTCCTGGTCAGCGTTAGAGACAAGGCAGTGGTGACACACACCTTTAATCCTCCCAGTAGCCAAACTAGTTTCCCGTAGAAATCAGGTGGTGCATGCCTTTAATCCCAGCCCTAAAAAGGATTATAAAAAGTGAGGTGACAGCTCTTACTCTCAATCGCTTTCTGAGATTCCTGGAGAAAGGATCACCATTTCAGATTGAAGTCGAGGTAAGATCTGATGGTTGACTGTTTTACTTTTCTGACCTTCGGCTTGAACCCCAATTTCCTTCTGAGTTTTTATTAATCATGCCTGATGGAAAACTTTATACAATACAATAAAAAACTTTATAAAATACAAGGTTATTTAATTACATTTTCTATAGTATTGAAAATATAATTGTTTTCTCAAATGTAATATAAACTGATAATTGATAGAATATATGTGATAACTTTTGTTATGGATCTTTTTTATTATCTAGAACAGTTGATGGTTTGTTTATTATAATGGATAGTAGGGTTAAAAATCTGTTTTTTTTTTTTACAAAATGATTTCAGCTGTAAGACAGATATTTTTATTTTTAAAATAGCTGCCTTTTCTTTATTCTCTTGCTCCTTGGTTAGCTTTATAGAATGAAACTGAGATGGTGGTACCACGTGCAGATAGATTCTTTTGGCTCTCATCTCTTCTAGGCAACATTCTCATACATCAGCATCCCTGTACATAGAACCGAACTCTGTCAAGGAGGAACAACATGTTGTAGTTTTTCTTTATTATTTCTGCATTTTAGAAGTTTAAAATCATATAGTCATGTTTCTTTATTTGATTGAAATTCCACTCCATGGACGATGCTTAGTGAAAGAATGAGACCTTAAATCAGTCAGCTACAATTATTTCTTAAACTTAAAAATAGTTTCTTTAAAACAGAGGTGTTTTTCTACTGGTAACAAATTCTGAATAATTATTTCTTGGAAGAAATACAAGCCTGAACATGAGAGCTGGCAGAAGAAGTATTCTGTCTTCATTTCATTGCCCATGATTTCTCTCTTTTGTATATAACTATGTTAAATATTTCCTCAAGCATACACTTTGAACTGTATCAGGAGGTACTAACAATTGTTGTTTATATTTTAACTTATAGTTTAGAAAACAAAGAGAATAAATCTCAATTGTATTTATCCATTCATTCAACTACTATTTTTCTTCTTACTATTTTAATAAACTTTATGTTTCTTATTTTATTAGTTTTTTTTAAGAATTTCATTCATCATAATTTGAACATGTACACTCTCCTCCTCTCAGACCTCAGACCCCCTTCACTTCCACTTAGTTTTGTGTTCCCTCTTTGACTGTAAACTCATCAAGTCCAATTTGTGCTGACAACAACTGTTGGATGTGTTACCATCCACCAGAATATGGTTGCCTTACCAGAGAACACACTTTAAAGAAAATCGACTCTTCCCCTTTCAACAGCTTTCAATTGCCAAGAAGTCTTTGTCTAACTAGGACGCTGTGGCCAAATTCCCTCTCCATCCTGGGGATGGCTTAAAGAACAATTGTCCCCATAGTTTCTATTAAGAGGTGAAGGCTTGTTGGGGGAAGTGTGCCACTGGGGACAGACTTCGGGGTTTCAGAAGCCCAAGCAAGCCCCAGTGTCACTCTCCATGCTGCCTGCTAATCCAGATGTAGAATTCTCAGGTGCCTTCCTAGTACTGTATCTGTTCCTGTGTAGCTGTGCTCCCCTCAATGATAATTGACTAAACCTCTGAACTATAATCAGCCCCAATTAAATGCTTTCTCTTTTATAAGAGTTGCCTAGACATAGTGTCTCTTCACCGTAAGAAAACCCTAAGACAGTGTCATAAACAGTATGATTTCATATGTGCAACATTCCTGCTATATCCTTAAGGAAACACTGTTTCCTTATAGTTAACACCACTACCCCAACTCTTACAATCCCTCTGACCACTCATCATAAAAGATTACTAAGGAGGGCATGAAATATGTATTCCTCACATAGTTTCTTAGTTCTTATTTTATAATTCTTAGTAGTTCCCAAAATATTTCATTACTTTTATAAAATAGTTACAGTATATATTCTGCAGTGTATTTTCTTGTACCTTGACCAATCATGGGTCTCTATTAACTATCACCTACTGGACAAAGAAACTTCTATGATGAGGCTTGAGACATGCATTAATCTATGGTTATAATGATAGTAAGTTATTAAGAGTTGGTTTAGTAGTATGTCTACTTAGTCAAGAAATAGCAGTAAGTAAATAGTAATGCTCCCTTAGGGTCATTCTGCCCACAGATTTTTCACCCCAAAACAGTGCCAGTCATGGGTTTCATCCTGTGGAATGGCTCTTAAAGCCATTTGAAAGTGGGTGGTTATTGCTATGACATTTGTGCCATTATGCACCAGTACAAATGTATTGCCAGACAGATCATTATTATCACTAGTTGAGATTAAAACTGGATAAGACCAGCTGGACTGTGACGGAAGAAGCATGGGATAAAACAGGACTCTCTGAACATGGCGAACAATGGGGGCTGATGAAAAGCCAAGGACAATGGCCCTGGGTTTTGATCCTACTTCAAGTTTGGGCTTTGTGGGAGCCTAGACAGTATGGATGTTCACCTTCCTAGACATGGACGGAGGGGGGAGGACCTTGGACTTTCCACAGGGAAGGGAACCCTGACTGCTCTTTGGACTGGAGGGAGAGGGTGAGGGGAGTGGGGGAAGGGGGAGAGGGGTGGGAGGAGGGGGAGGGAAATGGGAGGCTGGGGGGAGGCGGAAACTTTTTTCTTTTTCTCAATAAAAAAAAAAGACACACAAAAAAAATATTTTAACCTGAAAAAAAAAAGACTATTGCATACCTTTCTAATTTTTTAGCCTCCTTTCAGTAGAACTTTCCTAAAAGGTGAAATATCTAGTATAGACAATATTTCTTTATCTGTATGTTCCCCTATATTAATACTAGTTCAAACTTTGCTATTGTTTTTAATATTTTGATTGCATTATATTTCAATTCTAAAATTTCCTTTGGGTTCCTTGCTCATTTATTATATATCTTTGGTGTGAGTAAGTATATATAGATTGCTACATTAAAAATCTTCATCAGAGGTTTCTAACATTTCTATTCTATCTAGAATATCTTTTCATGACCTTTCCACCCCCCACAGTTTGGTATTTTCTAGCTCTTGTTTGGAAAATTGTTTTTTTTTTTAAAAAAATCTACTTATTATGAGAGTTGGCATCATATCTACATTTTCTATTTTTTTCTGTGACTTTTCCCCAAACTCGTTCAATTTTTATTGGAGAGAATTGCCATGTGGGGATTGATATCTACATTTTCTATTTTGCTGTTATTTATGTCAGATAAGTATTGGGACCATTATTCATTGTTCAGGTAAGCTAACAATATTTGCTTCATACAGTGTTTTGCCCTTCCTGTATAAGGATGGGTACACTAGCGCATTAGTGATACCTACTTGACTCTTTAGGGGAGGCACATATCTCAGAATATCAGATGACACTAAAATGCTATCTCTCTTTGCTCAGTCCTTACTGTCCAATCCACAGAAGGGGTTCACTGAGTTTTAGAGTTGCCATTTCTCTCTAGAGAAGGTTAATCTAGGCTCCCTACACTGGGATGTGTGAAATTGCCTTGCAGTGTTTTTTGTGTTTTTTTTTTTTTGTTGTTGTTTTTGTTGTTTTGGCTTGTTTTTTTTTTTTTTGAAGGAGATTGCTAATTTTTCTCTGTCTTTCTAAGCTGATTTTCTTGTCTCAATAAAACTATCATTGGGAGAGACGGCTCTTCTGTGGAAAGTGTCCACTTTGTTTAATTTTTAGTCTGTTATTGTTAGTATTTATGCTATAGCTTTCTATAAACACATGTTATATGAAATGGAAAGAAACTCAAATAAACAAGGACACAGGGAAGTGTCTGTCATATCATATGTGGTGGACCAGTCTGCCTCATCTCTCCACCTTTAACCATGATGTAGATATTTTAATTATTGTACAAGGATTTCAGTTGTCCTGTGTAAAGGAATAGGCCGAAGTGCCTACATAAGTTTTAGGAACTATGCCTACGATTTCTGATTATCAGCGTTGTCAAACAGCTCTATATGTTTGCCTGCACCTCTCTAGACACAAGCCTTCTCTTCTATATTTATTTATATAGTTCTTCCATCCAGAATATGTTTGTTGGTCTTGTTTTATGGGGTGACATGATAGGCCAACCCTTTACTAAGGAAAGTACAAGAGAGTGTCCAAAGCAACCAGGAAAATAGTTATGAATTACCTATTCATGATTTAAAATAAATTTTCAAACCCTTGAAAATACTCAGTTATTTACATTTATATATGCTTTGGTGACAAATATTCATAGCATTTAATCAGATTTTCTTGATTTATATTTTATACTAGGGAAGAATGACAGACACATAAAATATATGCTAGAATTATTGTAGGTAGAAGGTGATTGTTTATTTCCCAGCTTCCTGGACCCGAAATAATCACACAGAAATTGTACTAATTAATACACTTCTTGACCTATTAGCTTAGGCATATTCATGGCTAATTCTAATATTTTAAATTAACCCATTTCTATTTCTGTGTATCATCATGTGGCTCTGGCTTACTGGGTAAAGTTCCAGAATCTTTCTCCTTCAGCAGTTATATGGCATCTTTCTGACTCCTCCTTCATATATATATATATCTTCCTGCCTGGCTATATTGTGTTAAGTCATTGACTAAAAGCAGCTTCTTAATTAAACAATGGCAATAAAACATAATCACAGCATATAGAGGGCAATACCACATCAAATTACCTTTTTCAAGAAGAGAAAATATGTAACATTTATATAGAATAGCAATTCATTGGGCAACTTAATCATTAGGGCTTTCTATGATGTGCTTCAGAAGTTTTAAAATTTGGAATAAAATTGTGTTGTTCTTCAAACATACAAAATGAAAATGCATGTTAATTATACTAATGTAGTATGAACACTTTTAATATGTCTATTAAGTAAAATCACTTAAAATATTCATATTTTATGCAATAGAAATGTATATGTGCATAGTTAAACATAAAAATATTTGATATATTTAAATATTTGTACTTGGAATAGGAATAAGCATATACTTCAGATCAATTTCTGAATACCATCCTGAAATGATGAAATTTCACTTATTTTGATGAGGTTTTTTTTTTTCCCCATGTAATGATTTCTGGGAGGTATTGAAAGAGAACTTGCTCTAAAGCAGAAGTTTCAGGTCATAATAACAGGTCACATTCTCCCTTGGAGACCTGGTAGAGTAGATCTCATTTTCTAGACAGAAATTCACTTTCAGCTGTGTTGTGTTTTCATACAATTAAAGGTGCCTTATTCTTCTGACACAAAGAAGGTATGATTGAAACATGTTCTAAAATAACTGCAGTTTGAGTTTTCTTCAATTAGATGATCTGGTAACAACAAAAGTAGGAAATTACAGCAAACGTCACAGATTTTAAGTATTAAAAAAATGCCTATAGTTGGTTGGGCTTATACAGAGAAATCAACATGAAGCAAATTGCAAACTAGAGGGGATAAAATTTTCATGAGTTATTAGTATAGGAACTATGCTAGTAAAGGCATTTTTAGCACATTTTTGCACATTAACAGTTTTGCGATATATGATTTACATAACTCTTAAAGAATGAATAGCTAGCCATTTATAACGTGCATAAATTTAATTGTGTTTCTGGAAGGTGAGGCCATATGTTTCCCATTTTCAATGAATAATTCATATGAAAGTGATATTGATGACATTTGAAAAGAAATGCTAGTCTGGTGTACTAAAAAATAAATGTGTATAAGATATACACAGTAGGAATATGATAAATTGTAGATTAGCTCATGTTGTACAAAAGGTATTAATTAAAATATCCTTTGAAAAATATCGATTTGCTGAGGATGGTGTCACACACCTTAAAGCCAGAATACAGGAGGCAGAGATAGGTGAATATCTGTTAGTTAAAGGCCAGTCTTGTCTACAAAGTGAGTTCCCAAAGAACTATGAGTACATGAAGACATCCTGTCCTAAAACATTGACTCTTTTATATGTTCTCAAAATATAAAATCCAAATAAAAATGCCATCATTACAGTAAGAAAATATGAATATTAATAATAACCAATGTGGCATAAAGGTGCTTTAAATGCTATTTTTGAAGGCATATAATATTCTATTGAATAAAGAATTATATGAGCACCTAAAGAGTCAGTGTGCCTGGTGTCATCTAGGGATTGCTGTTTAAATTCATAAGTCAATTAAATGAAAATTGGGATGACTATTAAATAACTACTTTACAATCACTTACTTTACCCTATGAATTATTATCTGCAACTCTACACCAAGGATTCCAAATGTCTCTCTGTCATTTACTGTGACTTGTGCCTCTTCAGTAAACACAGATGCCATGAGGAGCAGCATTTTTTCTACAAAGGGAACTCAACCATGACTAATTTCTATGGGTTGCTGTATTTTTTGAACTCACCATTCTTCCAGATGACTGGGTATAAAACAATGACAGATGTTACTGTGTTTATGATTCCTTATCCATATGTGCACTTATATTTCTTATGTGGTCTGATGTACAACATGGGTGTTTTTCCTTGCCTTAGTCATGAAGTTCTCACAGCTCTAAACGTTGGGAATAACAATACGCACTAACCCACTCTTTACTTCCAATCTCAAAAACATACTACAACAGCAGAGAACATCTCTTTGAAACTTGATTTCTTCTCATTTTTTTCTTGATTAATAGGAAAGACATTTTCTGAATAGTGACAATAGATTTTAAGACACACACACCCCTCAAGCCAGTCTTTCACTTCTATTGCTGTTTTATTGTCTGCTATTTAACAGACATTGCTTTTATTTTGAAACAGCTTGATCTCATTTTTCATGTGCAGAAGATAAAAACATTCCATCCACAAATATGCATTGTTATGAGGATTATACTTAGCAGAGGTAATTGAGAATCAGGAGGTCTGAAAAGCTACATTTCCAATGAAAGCAGGGCATGCATTCTTTTCTTGCATCTTCTTTTGTCATTCCAGGAAAGGGGTAATTGTGTTCTTACAGGTGAGAAATCAACCACCGTCAATAATCAGAGTAAAAGTAATCTTACTGAGTAACCCTATCATCCAGCCGTGTCCGTTCCTGCATGGTAATCTTCCATAATTTACTCTCCCTAGACCACCAAAACCATTTTATATTATCATATATATAAAACTATAATCACTTATTCAGATTATTCATGAACTCTCTGAGTTTATCTTTTCTAGGGTCTTAACTGGTATTATATGTACAATCCAGAGAACATAAAATTGAAATATTTTGTTCAAAGTATAATGCCCTTTCCTTAATTTGGCTCTGTTAGTTTAGTTTACATGTTTTATTCCCAAAGCCTAAAGAATAGAGGAGTGATTTTCCACCCTTCACAGGTTATAAATACCATATTTTATATATTAACTTGCAATCACATATATTACCTCAATTTATTTTTGTGCTTATGAATGACTGGTCAAAGATTGCTATCAACCATATTATCTTAGAGGCAATATCATGCAGCATTAGAAAGGTTGGCTACGCAGCTGCAAACTTTTAAACTTAGGCTACCATTTCCTATATGACCTTGGCAAACTAAATGCATTCTTTTGCCTCAGGGTATTTTTTTAGCATATGAGAATGAATAGGATCCCTCATGGTGGTATGTTAATGAAGGCGTAAGTCACAAACAATGCCACACCAGTTTGGAATTATGATTAATAGGGTGGTATTTATTCAAAGGGGAAAAAACTTACAGATCACCTTCCCAGACAACAGCCCTCTGCGCAACCAGGAAGGGAGTCTAGTCGCCGCACGTGGAGCAGGAAATGAGAGAGAGCACGGAGGGAAGACTCCGCTTTTTTTTAAAGGGAGAGAGACCACGCCCCAATGGGCCAGTATCTCAGCGGCTATAGGCTGGAGGAGCGGAAGGACCTCCTGCAACACCTCCCCCTTTTGTTTAAGTAAGAGAGTTCTAAACCTACTACGAAATTATATACAATAAGTACAAATATCCTATTCTAACTAGCTTAGGTCTTGTATAATAAATAACTTGGCCAAGTCATGAGAGAAAAGTAACTACATTTATATAGTCTTCAACCCCATCGAAGATCTGAGAAGGGAAATAATGTTACCTGGGTAATTAGGAAGTTCAGTAAAACAACTTCCAGAACATGCAACAAATCACAGAGACAACTAGCTACCTGGGCAATCACCCAAAGTCATGTTTGCAGCGTTGAAGCAACCAACTTTGGCTAAGGCCTAGCATAACTGACATACCATTTTCAAAGGCAAGCAACTTTTCAAAACTATCTTACCCTGTCTTGGCAGGATATGACAGTCCTGTTTTATCCATTGATGCACGTTCTGTATCTCTGTCAGTGGTTGAGGTATGGGCATTTCTTTGCCCCAAGGCCAGTTCTGCCAAAAAGAAAGGCTCCAGGTGGAGTGTCTTTGGTGCTCAACATTATCTCGGGAATAGAGTGGTGTTGCCGGGAGCAATTGTGTCTCACTACCACAAAACTCTGAATTAGATTAAAGGCCATTTTCTACAGCTCTTTGAAGAGGTTGAAGATTATCCATCTCTACTGAGTATAACCTCTATATATCTAAAGAATCCTGATTAGTCTAATTATAAATGACAAACTTAGATGATTATTAATCTATATAATTCTCAATATCTATCTAACTTAATGACTAAGACAATAAACTACTGTGAAACAAATGAGGACAATGACCTCCAAATATAAACAATGTACAAATACACATTGCAGTATGGTAAATATATATCAATACACAAACAATATATAAGTATATTAATCAGAGGTAGAAATGTACACTGCAATATGGTAAATACATACAATATATATATCAATACAATATATGTCAATACATAAAAAATATTTTAAACATACAATAGTCAATATAATTTAACTTTGTATCAATATACAAGAATCGATACCAATATTTTTATCTAAAAACAACAGAGAAGGCAAAGGAATTCCAGATTGTAGTGGGCCCATAGGTTGAATTACCTTGTTGACAGCTCTTAATTCTGTCACCATTCTCCATTTACCAGATTTCTTTTTTACAACAAACACAGGAGAATTCCAAGGGCTGGTTGATTCTTCAATATGGTGAGCATCTAGTTGCTCTTGCATCAGCTGTTCCAATGCCTGTAATTTATCTTCAGCTAGAGGCCACTGTTTGATCCATATTGGCTTCTCAGTTAGCCATTTTAAAGGTAGGGCTGTTGGTACCTCTAAAGGTTTGGTATTTGCTGTATGTTCTTGTACAGCCTGAATGGCTGGAAACCTTTTTCCATAATACCTCATCATATCCTTCCCAGAATTATGAGTTCCTGGAACTACAGGAATGTTAATCTGGGTATTCCATTGCTGTAGCAGGTCACGGCCCATAAATTTATTGCAATATTAGCTATATATGGCCTTAGTCTTCCTATTTGCCCTTCGGGCCCTATGCATTCAACCCATCTTGTGCTTTGTTTTACACGAGATAGGGTTCCAATTCCCAGGAACTGAACATCTACCTCTTGAAGAGGCCAATTTGGATGCCAAGATTCTGGAGTAATGATACTTACATCCGCACCTGTGTCTAACAAGCCTTCAATAAAAATGCCATTTATACAGACTCTTAGCTTTGGTCTTTGATTGTAAATAGAAGTCTGCCAAAAGATACGTTTACTCTGTCCTACCGGGTTTTTTGACTCATCCTCCATGCGTAATTCATCATTTAGACCAGTATTACTTTTTTCAGCATAAATTGGAGCTTTTAATTTTCTTGGTGAGGCACGTTCTCCACTGTGACTGAGAATGACTAGGCCACTGTTGGCTTGGGGGCCTGCGAGAGGCCCCTCAAGGAGTTTCCTGACAGTATCGGGTTGCCTTGTTTGTCTGTTGTTGACCTGCATTCGTTGGACCAATGTCGGCCTTTACGGCATCTCCTACATATACCTGAAGGCCTAGGTCTCCTATTTTTGTCATTCCCAGAGGAGATATTATTCCTAGAAATTCTGTGCCTGCAATCCCTTTTCAGATGTCCTAATTTACCATTAAAACACCTGGCAGTTTGATGTCTCCCCATTGCTGTGGAAATCGCTTCTCCTACCCAAGATTCATCATTATAGCTAAACGTCTCAACATTCATCGTATGCTGAATCCATTCATCCATAGGTGCTGATCTAGACTTTAAAGGCCCAATTATCTTTTTGCATTCTGTGTTTGCATTTTCGAAAGCTAGAGTTTCAAGAAGTATTTGTCTAGCTTCTGGGTCTGTTACCCCTATATCCAGAGCCTTAATTAATCTTTGCAAAAAGTCAATAAAGGGTTCTCTCTGTCCCTGCCTAATCCTGGTATATGATTCAACCCTTTTTGCTGGATCTTGTATCCTATTCCAAGCATTTAAGCTGCTTGGTGACATAGACACAGTACTTCTTCGTCATAAAGAGCTTGGACCTGTGGATCAGCATATTCTCCTGCACCAAGAATTTGATCTTGGGAAACCTCCACACCTTTTGCTCTTCCTTGCTGTTCCATATGTTTGGATTCTTCTCTGAAATAAATTCCAAACATCAAGGAAGCTCCATTATCTAAAACTGCAGACACTAACTGATGGAAATCATAGGGGGTAGCTCTAGCATTAGAAGCCCAAGTCCTTATCATTTCCTTTACATATGCAGAGTGCAAGCCAAAATTAACCACAGCCTGCTTAATTTCTTTCAGATCATTCATTACTATTGGCATCCATCTAGCTTCTTTGACTCCCTTTGAGCCTTTAGAAGTTGACGCTTTGTCAGAATTAAGTATAGGGTATGTCGCAAAAACCCTGGGTAGGCCAGTTCTAATAGCTGGTGGCGGCATTGTATACTGTCCTTGTGCCTCCTTACTCTGTTCACCAGCTCCAATAATTTCTTCAATCTTTTCAAATCTTTTTATCATTGTCTCTCTTAAATCCTGAATCTCCTGACCTGTATATGTTTCTAGTGATTTCACTGAGGTATCAGTTTTTTGGTCCCCATTCTGCACCTCTGATTCCAAAGCTTTAAATTTTTCCTTCAAAGATAACATGTCCTCCTTAAACTTTTCTTGTATATCATATAGATTCCCATCTTGGAGGTACATTCTGTCTGTTACCTTATCAAAACTTTGTGATAATGTCTGAACATCAAATTCAACAGCCTGAACCCTTTCAGGTAACTTTCTAGTACCCTTGGATATGGAGTCAATTTTGTCTATCATAGTATCCACTTGTTCAGATAACCTCTGATTTTCAATAATTTTAATCCTGTCAATTAGTTGTTCATTATTAGTTCGTAAAGATTCTATCGTTCTTAGGAGTACCATATTCTTCCTTAATGATAGAATATGGAAAAGAAAACTGAAACCTAGTAACAAGCAAATTAAAGTATCCCCATAATCATATAAACCTTGTATGATGTAATCCATTGTATTAGTAAATACAAATTCACTAATCCATTGTATTAGTAAAGACAAAGCAGTAAAATTTGTCTTAGAAACAAAAACTGCCATATTGCCTATTATCCAGCAGGTGGCGCTGTTGCCGAGTCACAACGAAAACGGGGTCCTGTCCACCTAGTATTTGTTAAAAACTGGGAAATGCAAGTTGCTCAACAAAGTAAATGTAATTAAATCAATTCCGTACAAGGAACCATAAACCCAGAATCCAGGGGTAGAGAAGAGTAACCCGGAGGCCGTGTATGCCTCCACGTGACAGAGTCACCCTGAGGGGTTGCAGCTTTCGGCAACCATGTGCTCTGGTTTGCGCCACTTAAAAGCTGTGCTTGCAAGGGAGATTTAAAAACGACTCAGAAAAGAGCAAAACCACGCAGGCAGAGACTACACGGGCCTGTGGAGTTTAAATCCACGTGGGGAGGCAGACGATAGGGTGCGTGGGGACTTGAAGTCAATCTGAAGTGTCTATAGGGAAAATATAAAGAACTGCAGCAAGAAAAGCCACTGCATGATAATTTATATTAAACTGCTGGCTCCACGCACAAGCCACAGGCCGCAAGGCACAGGCCGCGGGCGAGGAAGGGAGGGGCTCCCGCCAAGCCGAACTCGCGGCCGGCAGCCGAGCCGGGGAAGGAGCCAGATGAAGGCGTAAGTCACAAACAATGCCACACCAGTTTGGAATTATGATTAATAGGGTGGTATTTATTCAAAGGGGAAAAAACTTACAGATCACCGTCCCAGACAACAGCCCTCTGCGCAGTCAGGAAGGGAGTCTAGTCGCTGCACGCTGAGCAGGAAGTGAGAGAGAGCGCGGAGGGAAGACTCCGCTTTTTTTTAAAGGGAGAGAGACCACGCCCCAATGGGCTGGTATCTCAGCGGCTATAGGCTGGAGGAGTGGAAGGACCTCCCGCAACATGTTAAAAATTAAGTGAATATCATAAATCATACTTAAACACCTCTTACCTGGCATTCAGTCAATACTCACTTTATATAGTAGTAATGAAATTGACGTTTTTATTAAGGATAGTAGTGAAACAATGCTGGCGCAAGGCTGATCTGATTTTAAATATTTTATTTTATCATTTTAAACTTTGCTTTTTCTTATTCTTTGCGTCTTTCACATCATGCATCTCAATCCCATTCTACTCCTCATCTCTTTGCACCCACCCTCTGCCCTTGCAACCGCTCCCCCCAATAAAATAAAATTTAAAAGGAAAAAAAAATGAAAACGAGGAAAAAATCTCATCATGAAAGCTGTAGTGTAACACAGTGTGTCAAGCAATAAACCCGTTTGTCCATATATTTTATTTGCAAGTGTTCATTGCAGAGTCATTGATATGGTTCATGGTCTCTGGTTTAGGCTACACTAACGATGCTGGAATCTCACTAAGACTCCTCATGGAGATCCTGTTGTTGCCCTATGTGGTGGAGATCCTGCAGCTTTGGGAGTGCATGACTGTTGCCTTCATTCTCATCATGTGATCCTGCACGTCATGGATGGGGTGGATGTTGGGGGTGGGACAACTCATAACCCTGATTCTGGGCCCTGGTCATTTCAGGCACCTACAGGGTGTCTATAGTGTTGGTTCTGCTGTACTACCAAGGAAAAATTTAGGGTCCACTTTCCAGAGTGCTGCAGCTAGTGCGAGGGAGGGTCGCCTCTCCCACCAAAGACTGATTTTAATTCTTCCTCAATGTGTTTATTTGTTATTTATATTTAGGTTTGTTTGTTTTCTTTTGGAAAAAAAAACCTGATTGATGTCATGCATGAGGAATTCTGCTGCAAACATTTTCTTCTACTCAAAGTCATGCTAGCTTTATTTCAGCCACAAAGCAATACCATGTAAGACAATATAAATGACAGCACAATTGCTTCTGGTTAAAAGATACAGAATATCATTTTGAAAACAAATGGATTGCTAGTTTTCTATTCAATTTTTTAATTGAAATTGAGTAATTCAAATGCCTTTGTTTTATAAGATAGCATAAAGCACCTTTTGTGCTTTGTTATACATGTTAACATCTGCATTTTTCAGTATAAAATAGCATAAAAAATCTTACCTCGTTAAAATTGAAGTTTGTGATATAAATGTAAATACTGGAATAAACTAGATGAAGTGAAAAATATAGTGTTTTTAGAGTGCTTTCTTCGTCTCTTCTGTTAGATGTGTTACATTATGATTTGGAATTTTTTACATTTTTGTGAAATTAACAAAATATTTTCAAGATAAAGGAGCATATAAATGCTATTTTATTATAGCATAAACATTTTTCTATTTCTCCATTAAACAAAATTAAACTTCTCAGCTGCCATTTATCTAGCTCATAAACAGACTATAAAACATGAATTCTCTCTATTTCTCATGTAAATGAAATTACATTAAAATAAATAAAATTTACTTTTTGTACTAGTCGATTATATAATCATGAACCTCAGTAACCTGATTAAAAAAAATCCATTTGCCTGATGGATTTCTTTGTTTGTTTTAAGACAGAGTCTTATATAGCCCAGGTTATCCTGAAACTCATTTTGTAACCAGGGATAACCTTAAACTCCTGATCTTTCTGATTCTACTCCCATTATGGATATGGACGAAACTGCAACAACATCTGAGGGGTGCTGGCTTTTGGGAAAAGGAGGGCCAGTCTTCATCAAAGATATGGCAACTGTTCTCTCCTGCTGACTTTTGATTATATTACTAATGCCCATATAATTATCACCACATTGGTTTTTTCTTTTCTTTCTAGAGTACATGAAATTGGGTGGGTGAAGTTTTTGGAACATAGGAGATGAGCTGAAGGGATGGAACAGAGAGGGTGGCTTTGATCAAAACACATTTATATACGTCTATGCAATTCTCAAAGAACTAAATGAGAAAATAAGACTGAAGATACGTTTTTGTCCAGAGAGTATACATTGCACTAGAATCACTTCTCTTCCTAGATTATGTCTTAAAAGAGGCCATAATATTCTCTTTATTTTTTGAAATCCCATGACAATATTACTCATGACAATATGAAAAAAATTCTTTCCAATTTTCTAATTTTAACTTTTCTTAACTTTTATCAATTTTCTAAGACTTAGCAGTTTTATTGTGAAGGACCAAAAATGTGAGCTTATTCTACCTTCTCTGAAGGTCAGAGAGTCTGAGGTTGATGAAAGTTGTTGACGACTTAGTAGCTACACACCCTGACCTATACTTTGAGAGTCTCTCAAAGTATTGGAGCAAGTAACAGTTTTAGTTGTGTTTCTTTTACATATGTGTGTGTCCTTGTATTTGGGGGCATAGATGTTCAGGTTTGAGACTTCATCTTGATGAATTGTTCCTGTTCTGAGTATAAAGTATCCTTCTCCATCTCTTCTGATTGACTTTAATTTGAAGTCTATTTTGTTAGATGTTAGGATAGCTAAACCCATTTGCTTCTTAGCCCAATTTGATTGGAAAATCTTTTCCCAACCCTTTACTTTGAGAAAATATCTGGCTTTGAGGTTGAAATGTTTCTTGTATAAAGCAGAAGGATGGATCCTGCTTTTGTATCCTTTCTCTTAGTCTGTGTCTTTTTATAGGTGAGTTGAGTCAATTGGTATTACGATATATTAATGACCGGTGATTTTTAATCTCTATTATTTTTTTGGTGTTTGTGTGTTTCCCTTCTTTGGGGTTTGCTGATTTGAGGTATGTGTTATCTGTGTTTTTGTGGGAGCAGTAAGCTGCTTGGGTTGGTGTTTTCCTTATAGTACTTTTTGTAGAGCTTGATTTGTGGGCAGGCATTGTTTTAGTCTGGTTTTGTCATGGAATATGTTATTTTCTCCATCGATGGTGATTGAAAGCCTTGCTGGTTATAGTATCTTGGCTTGCATTCATGGTCTGTTAGTGTCTGTAGAACATCTGTCCAGGATTTTCTAGATTTCATGGTTTCCACCGAGAAGTTGGTTGTAATTCTGATAGGTCTGTCTCTTTATGTTGCTTGCCTACTTTCTTTTGCAGCTATTAATAGTCTTTTTTTTATTCTATGTGTTTTGCATTTTGATTATTTTGTGGTGAGGGGCCTTTTTTGTTTTGTCTGTTTGTTTGTTTTGGTCCTTTCTATTTGGTATTCTGTAAGATTCTTGTATATTCATAGGGATATCCTTCTTTAGGTTGGAAAAAAATTCTTCTATGCTTTTGTTGAATATATATATTTTCTGTGCCTTTGAGCTAGATTTATTCTCCTTTTCTACTTCTATTATTATTATTAGGTTTAGTCTTTTCATGGTGTTCCAGATTTCCTGGATGTTTTGTGTTAAGAATTTGTTGGATTTAACACTTTCTTTGACCAATGAATTTATTTTCTTTATACTATCTTCATTACCTGAGATTATCTCTTGCATCTCTTGTATTGTGCTGGTTATATTTGTCTCTTTACTTTCCATTCATTTACCCAGATTTTCCATTTTTAGAATTCACTCAGTTTTTGTTTTCTTTCTTGCCTCAATTTGTCTTTAAGTCTTGAACTGTTTGCTTCACTTCTTTATTTGCTTTTCTTAACTCGGTTTTCTTTAAGTGATTTTTTGATTTCTTCCAATTTCTTATTTATGTTTTCCTTCATTATTTAAAGGAATTTATAATTTTCTGTTTAAAAGTCCCCATCATCCTCATAAAGTTACATTTAAAATTGTTTTCTTCTGTTTCTTCTAGGTGAAGATGATCAAGTCTTTCTGTTGTATGACCACTGGGTTCTGATGATACCATGTTGCTTTTAAGGTTGTTGAATAAATTCTTACATTGGAGCCTACCCATATCTTCCTCCAATTGATGATTGCAATGTTTTTGCCTCTTGGCCCAATTCTTCCAGTTCCTGTCTGTGTTGTTTGGAACTGGTCTAGGTCTACTCTGTAGTGTTGCTGTCTGTGTCTCAGGGAGCAGCCTATGTCTCCCTTAGCCCACTCTCCTGGTCCACTCTCTTGGTCTGCTCTCTTGGTTCTTTCTTTTGGTCCACTCTGTGGAGTCACAGCCTGAGCTTCAATGTTCTTCTGTTGGCCCTCTCTGTATAGTTGCACCCTGTGTTTCAGAGTTCCTCTGAGGTAACAGGGAATAGGAGGGATTGCAGGTAGAGTGGGACTTGTAGCTTACAGGGTCTGATTGATGGTATAGTGGTGTTGGAGCAGCCTACCTGCAAGAAGCTTGCCTGCTGGCTGTATAGAGAAGCTGAGGCAGGTGGGGGAGGGGCTGGTGTTTTGCCCCAATAGGGATGGCCTAGAGAGTGGAGTACCCTGCTGGGTAGAGGATCACTCACCTCTTGGTCTTCTCTGAATAGTTGTACCTGTGTTTCAGCATTCATCTGAGTTTGTGGGCAATAGGAAGGTTTGGGGGTAGTGTGGATCTTGTAGCTTGCATGGTCCAATTGATGGGCTGGAAGTGTTTGAGTAGCTTACCTGCAGAAAGCTTGCCTGCTGGCTGGCTAGACAACCTTTGTGACTCTTTCTTATCTCTGTTCCTCCTACCTAACATTTCTAATCTTCTTTCCCTGTACCCTGCAATGTACAGCCTGGCCACCGCTAGAGTCAAAGCAGTAGTCACCCCCAAAGTCATGGTCTATGATGTATGGTAGCCCAATGTGGCACCTCCCGACATATGGCAGTCCAACAGGGCAGCTCCAGACATTTTATCATTCTTTAAATTCTATAAACGCTCTAATTAAGAAACACTGTCTTGAAAAACCAAAAAAGAAAGCTCCAATTATAATACGTTGTCATATTTAGTTCTACTTTTTAGGATTGCTGGATTAACATGCCAAACAAAGATACACAAAAAAGAACAGCTCAGCACAATGGGCCAGAGATATGGCATTGAGCCAGGTGATTTTTCCAGTGAAAATGGATCATCCTTGGTGTTCCATGTGACCATTCCCCCAAACTGTAGATAGAGAGCACGAGTCTTTCATAAAAGAGGTAATGTATTCTGAGGCAAATATGAGTAACATGACCTGGGGACAGAAAGACAAAGGTCAGTCATGAATCAGTACATGAGCTGTACTTGGTGGGACAGCAGATAGGTGGTTACAGTAAAGTAGGAAAACCTTGCTTTCAAGTTTCTGTTGCTACCATATGACCTTGCAATCTAGTGGTCTGCTAATAATTTAAATAATTAATAAAAATTTTACATGATAGAAATCTTTATATTAGGTCAGATATAGGTTAGTAATAAATGACTTATGAAAATTAAAGATAGACATAAATAATTTATAGCATTCCAACCTTCCATATCACTGAATTCTATCACTCAATCTACAGGAACTTTAACAGAAGTGTGAATTTTTTAGAAACTTAAGTTTATATAATATGTGTATATGTAGTATACATTCATGCTCTTTCTCTATTCTGGTGTATTTATTGATTTTCTAGTATTAGTGTGTTTACAGATTATTTTTTCTGAAATGATTGCCAAGTTTGATATTTAGAAATGCTTAATTTTCTTTCTTTGTGATTGAATACCTGAATTCAGAATGGGATAGAAAAGGAAAAAATATGCATTTATGAACATGAGTCAAAATAGTATTCCAAAGCATCATATGTCCTTCTGGGCTTCTATTCAATAAGAAACATACCAGAATAGACCTCAACTCCTACATGGTTTTCC
>JABTXL010001118.1:855914-885657 GCA_025134845.1 Neodon shergylaensis | reverse complement strand
AATGAGACAGACATAGCTAAAACTTTGTTTGGTATGGTGATTTGAATTAGAATGCCCTCCACAGTCCCATATATTTGAATGCTTATTTACCAAGGAGTGGAACCATCTGAAAAGGATTAGAAGGATTAGAAATACTGTAGATGAATGTTTCTGTCCCACCCAATCCAATCCCTAAAAAACACACAGAGGCACATATTAATTGTAAACTGTTTGACCTCTTAGCTGAGGCTTATTGCTAACTAGCTCTTATACCTTAAATTAACCAATAATTCTTATTTTTTTTTTTTGCCACGTGGCTTGGTGCCTTTTTCCAATGAAGCATTCTCATTTTGCTTCCACTGCATCTGGCTGGTGACTGAGTCTCTGCCTTTCCTCTTCCCAGAATTCTCTTCATTTGGTTTCCCTGCCTATACTTCCTGCATGGCTACTATTTTATTAAACCAATACAAGTAATAAATTTTTACAGTGTACAAAAGTATTATCCCATAGCAGTTCCTCCCCTTTTTTTTTCTTTTCAAAACAAGACCTTAAATCTAATCTCCTTTGTTTAGCATTTTTCCTGACCATTATCCATATCAACTTGTAACCAACACACTAAACAAAAGCAAACATCCGTAATCCTTTTTTTTTTAAAGTGGGTATAGGTTTCTAGGCTACTTCCTACTGATTGGGGACACATAATATAGGGACCCAAAGAAAATTTTAGGATTATGGTCAAGTACCATATGGAGTGTTCTGTGAAGCTTGATCATCCCAGCCAGCAGTCTTGAGGCTGTTCTGGATATAGAACTCAGAGGAAACTGCAACAGAGATACTCTAAAACATTGGATCATCTGGGTTATCTGTTCCCTTCAGAGATTTTTCATTGATCTTCCTTGATCAAACCTTATTTTTCTTAACCCAGAAAGCATCTATAGCCTCTCATTTCCTATGGAAATAAAAGCAAAACCTTTTCTCCAAAGGAGTAGGTATGTTATTTATCTATCATCTATTTATCTATCTATCTATCTATCTATCTATCTATCTATCTATCTATCTATCTTCTATCTATCTATCTATCTATCTATCTATCTATCTATCTATCTATCTATCTGATTTTTAGAGATAGGGTTTCTCCGTAGCTTTTGGTTCCTGTCCTGGAACTAGCTCTTGTAGACCAGGCTGGCCTCGAACTCACAGAGATCCGCCTGCCTCTGCCTCCCAAGTGCTGGGATTAAAGGCGTGCGCCACCACAGCCCGGCTAAGTAGGTATGTTATTGTTGGAGAAAGCATTTCATGAAGTCCATGCTAGACTAGCATTTTTTTTTTGCCTGCTGCCTGTCCATCTGGATGAGGAAATCTCACTTCTTGAGAGCTTTGCCTATATGCATGTTGCCATACTCCCCACCATGATAATAATGGATTAAGTCGCTGAAATGTAAGCAAACACTGCTTGATAAGAGTTTCTTGGTCATGGTATCTCTTTACAATGACAGAACATTAAGACACTCAGCAAATTACTAATGTCATTTTAAATACATATAATTTTTATGGTCAGAGTAATTGAGATTTTAACAAAAGAGTAAGATCTTAGAGTCTTATTACATTTTTAGGAATGCTGTTTTAAAGATGAGATAAAATTATTAAATTTACTAAAATCACACACATTCCCCCTACATTCATATCAAGTAGTAAAGAAATTTAAATATTTTTATTATAATAATTTTTTTCATTGATAGTAATTATATATATGTATATATATAATTGGATAAAAGGTGAGATTTTTATCTATGTGTACATTGTAGAAAGATTTAATCTAATCATATATATGATGTTACCAAATTATATTTTTTCTGATGTGAACATAAAAAATGCATTTCAGCAATTTTTAGGTATCTTGTAAATATCCTTAACATATAGTGAATAGGTCATCCAAATTTATTACTTTATTCTGAAACGTTATACATCATAACAATCATTATCCTTTTATCCATATCCATAACTTCACCTTCTCAAATTCTCTTTCCCACTCTTTTTATATTAAATTTCATTGTTTCTCTTTTTATCTCTCTATCAATCAATCTTTCTATTTAGCTATTACCTATCTCACTATTGAGCATAAAAATTACACAGAATTTTTTAGCTTGTGCTTGCCTTATTTCAGTTATTATAATCTATATTTACAACAGAGTTTTAATTTTTTATGAATATTCACTTTATTTTTAAGAGTATAATGCAATTAAATCATCTTCCTTTTCTTGGTCTTTACTGAAAATCTTGTCATATTCCCCTTCTTGCATTCTTTTAAAAATTGTTTCCTCTATTTAAATAATTTATGTTACATGTAAAATGTGTGTGTGAGAGAGAAAGTGTGTGTGTGTGTGTAATCCTAAATGTTTGTAGATTTTAATGTTGCTCTTCACACCCACAATACAGAAATTTAAAAAAATCAAGATACAAAAATATGAAGATTCTGAACTATATTCTATAAAATAGCATAATATTTATATATAAATATAGAAGTCCTAACAAATTCTTTAAATCCATTCTATATTATCTATAATACCTGATGTGTTATAATTGCTACATGATTTGGTGTTATATTGTGTCATTCAGGAGATATTTACAATATGTATTTACTTATGTTTATACATCCTATATTTAATTTCTGGTTGTAGAACTTACAGAATGTGAGAGATAACTGAGTCCAAATAATTCTCTTTCTTATGCAGCCTGAGAACAAATATGTAGGATGCATAGCAGGTTGGGTATTGTGAATGATGCTGAAATGAATGTGGACATTCAGGTATGTTTTATATGCTGATTTCACCTTTTATGAAGAGAGAAGACAACAGAGGAGACATGTTCCAAAGGAAGTAAAGTCAAATTATTATATAATTGTGGAAAAATCACACTGCATATACTTAAATGAGGATACTCACAAAGTCCTTTGGTGAAAGAATTGTGAGCTACCACTCTCTTCGATGTGGATAGTCACTGACTGAAATGTGAAGGGCATGTGGTTGTCCACACAGGAAGATTTACTCTATCATATCGAAGTTCTACTTTGATTTATTTCCTTGTGGCTCTGCAATGAACTATTATCATACATGTACATCCTTTTAATGATGGTGAAAAAGTGCTCTTTTTTTCTTCTGCTTTTTCTTGGAAATTTACTTGGTATTTTGAATAGCATCCACTCCGACAATTTTTATGTAAAATTCCATTATTATTGTAATTTTCAGTCCCTGCAATTACACTTTAAATATGTTTTATACATTTTAAGCCACAACTCCCTAGGTACTTGATTTTAATCAAATATTTGTTTTCTGTCAACTGAGTTGTTTTAACTTACACACCTGTTGTATATATGGTACAGCTTGCTTTTTTCCATCGCATACATTCGCTCTCTCTCTCTCTCTCTCTCTCTCTCTATTTCTCCTTCTTTTTTTTTTAATCACAGTTTCTCTGTAGCTTTGGAACCTGTCCTGGAGCTAGCTCTTGTAGACCAGGCTGGTCTCAAACTCACAGAGATTCATCTGCCTCTACCTCCTGAGTGCTGAGATTAAAGGCATGTGTCACCACCACCCGTCACCATACATTGTCTCTTTATGCTATTGATTCTGCAACTTTTCCAGGAACTCCACATTTGACAACCCCATTTGCTCACTGAATACTTTCTAATAAATGGAAACAAGGTAGCACATGATCTCTGCACTAAAAATAATGAAAAATAATGACAACAAACCAGATGCCACTCCAGCCACACCTCTCGCTGAGTGTAAACCCAACTGCCAGCTCCCCATCCTGCCACGTAGCCCCATGCCCAAAGGAAGTAGCCAAACTAGAACAGACACCCCTATATCTAGGAACTCTGGGATCTTTGATTGAAAGTGAGACACCAGCCCTCTAATACCCCTATAACCAAGGAGTCAGGGATGAATGATTGGAAGTGTCACACCAGCCCCTGGCCTGGGAGTTGCATTGATCCAGACTCTAACTCCCAGCCCACCAAGCACTGAGCCCTCCCCAAGGATTGTCAGGACCACTCCCACAGGCTATTTAGGCTCATGCTGGGAAAAGGAACACATGGTCTCGGAGTTTGCATGGGCTCTTTTCCCCACCATGTTGTGTCAGCTTACCCAAGAGTGCTGCATTAATAAACATGGCTATTTTAATCTGGTCTAATCTGGTTTAATTGGAGTTATTTGTGTTGACGAGAGGTGTTGAAGACACTGAAAATTGGAAAGATGGTTTATGTTCATGAATTAGGATTAAGTGTTAAAACATGCATATTATATCAATATTTAAAAATTTAATTAAATTCCTATTTAATCCCACAGTTATTTTTCAAGAATATTTAAAAGTATATCCTAACTTTTTTATAGAAGAAATAAGATGCTAAATTGTACAATCCAATATAGTACATGAAACAAGGCTGGAGACATCGAATTTCTGGTTTCAGTAAGTGAAAAGCTCTCGTAATCAAAAAGCATGATATAGACATAGGCAGATATACTATCAAAGAAACATATGTGGAAGCCCAGAAAGAAATTCAAGTATTTAATGTAAATCTTCAAACACACTGACAAAAACAAACAAGGGGGAAAGCAAAGCCTTAGATAAGTGATTTTGAGAAAACTAGGATTCCAAATCCAAAAGTATGAAATTCCATCCTTATCTATAATCAGTCTATCAAATATCAGCTGAACATGGATTAAGGCATACATGGGACCAAGAGTCTATCTTAGTTTTAGAGAGGCCCTTACTATATGTGAGAATCTAGGTTTGAGCTCTACTGAGCACATATGAGCTGTTGATGAGAACATAGAGAGAAATCCCATAACATTAGACAAGAATTAACTTATGACTGCACTGTGTTTTAGATCAAGCAGAGAGCACAAGTCTAGCAGATGATGCTGTGCTCAGATGACATCCTCTGTGTTAGCATGCCCTGCTTTCCCTTCAAAAGTTCTATGTCACTGAATTTATCCTTGCTTCCCATGATAATATAAAAAAATTATGTTTTTATGTTTTCATAAAATGTAGTTGATCTTACCCTCTCTTCCACACACAGAACACAGATAAACCAATAGCTGTTCTGATGGCTGAAATAGTCACTGTTTGGTTTAATCTTAAGAAAAGCTACTTCGCTGATACAAATAACTCCAATTAAACCAGATTGAACAAAATTAAAATAGCCATGTTTAATAATGCAGCACTCTCGGGTAGACTAAAACAGCATGGCAGGGAGAAGACCCCATGCAAACTCCGGAGACCATGTGTTCCTTTTCCCAGCATGAGCCTAAATAGCCTGTGGGAGTGGTCCTGACAATCCCTGGAGAGGGGTCAGTGCTTGGCAGGCTGGGAATTAGAGTCTGGATCAATGCAACTCCCAGGCCAGGGGCTGGGGTGACACTTCCAATCATTCATCCCAGACTCCTTGGATATAGGGGTGTTAGAGGGCTGGGGTCTCACTTTCAGTCGAGATCCCAGAGTCCTTGGATATAGGGCCATTGGCTCCAGTCTGGCTACTTCCTGTGGACATGGAGTGACGTGAGAGAACAGAAAGCCAGAAGTTGGGGTCATGCTCAGCAAGAGGTGTGGCTGGAGTGGCATCCTGTTTGCTGTCATCCTGGAGTATGAGAAGGCAGGTGGCTAGGAAAAAAATATTGTAATTATTGGCCCTGTGAAATGGGAATAGCCATGGGATGGGACACACTAACAGATAACCCTGGGTTTTTAAAACCAGATTTTAGTTAGCAGCTGTCTTTAATAATGGAGAATTGGTACCAGTGGTGAAGTCCCAATAGCTGGTGCAGGTCTCTTGGCATTGTCTGTGGAGTACTTTGTAGGTTGGTCTTGGCCCAGGCAGCAGGAGTGACCTATAAAATATGCTTGAAACTGACAGGAGTTAGCAAAATGTTTTGGAGACTGTTACATTTTTACTAAACCTGATTTTGATAAGCAGTAAAAGTTTTCCAGGAACCTGTAAAAGAACTGGAACAGATTTACATCTTGGTATCATAGAAAAGTCTATTGCTTTAGGTTAAAAGGTAAAGGAAATTGGGAACTCGGAACTTCTGAGGACATACCTGAAACCTGTTAGTCCTGGACTATGAAGCCTCTGAAAGAGGTACATTTGTCTGTATATTAGAGTCATAGATGAAGTTATAAGTTAACAGTACCTTAAGTTGTCAAATGCCATTAGATAGATCTGGGAGGGATAAATGAGCAAAAATGAGACAGAGTTTTAGCTACACAGGCAATCCCAAATCCTCTCCTTAGTCCTTGGAGAACACCTGTCTTAGAAGCAGTGCTTGCCATTAGCTGCTGAGTATAAGAGGCCCAAAGGTTTTTCCTGTGGGGTGGGTTTAATCTACCTGGCTTAGCAGGATGAGAAGATCCATTCCCCTGGTGAAGCATCCAGGAAGCTGAAGAGGTGAAATGCTGCTTTTGCTGTGTGCATGGGTTTACCAAACTCAAAGAAAGCCTAGAATCAGAAGCTCCTTCTGAAACCATGCCTCTTTTTGGAAGAGCTATAGGGTGCTGTGGGAGCTGCATGTCTATATTAGAAGCTCTTTTGATAAATGCCATACTCTCAGATCTGAAAAGGCATTTGAGAACTAGGTACCATTACCTGTCCTTTAAACTGGGCTACAAACAGGCTGGAGGCAAATAAGCAGAAAGAGACAGAAGTGGGGGCGGGATGAAAGCACATCTAGAAAATGTGGGCTTTTAGAATGTTGTTAATTTAGATTAGATAGCCCAATTAAAAAGGATTTAAAAAGAAACAGCTGCCAAAGGGCATTTAGGAATTGGCTTGGAATCGCAAGAAACACATTAGAAGCACATGGCTGTGTGACTCAAGCCTGTTGCAAAGCATCCACCTAACAGAGCCCTTAGGTCAAAAACGGGGGTGCAAGAGAAATGAGTGGGGGATGTCTCTATGACCCCAAGTCCCATCTCAGTGAAAGCCTGGTTTTTGCTCCAAGGATTAGGCTTCCAGTTTGGCCTGTGGTCCACGAAAGCCCAAAAAGTGAATAGATCACCCCGAGGGGGGAGGTCATACACTTTAAAAGGGAAACTTATCTGAAGCCAATCTTGCCTGGCAGAGAGGGCACATGGGAAGGGAATTTTCCAGCATTGCTCTTGGCCTTGGGCCCTTGGTCTGTGGGAAAAATAGGACCCTTTTGGTGGAAAACCTCCATCTGTTTGGTTTAATCTTAAGAAAAGCCGCTCCATCGATGCAAATAACTCCAACTAAAACAGATTAGACCAAATTAAAAATGCCCATGTTCAATAAATGCAGCAAACTCAGGTGGACGGATACAGCATGGTAGAGAGAAGAGAGATCATGTATTCCGTTTCTCTGCAGGAGCCTAAATAGCCGGTGGTCCTGACTCTCCCTGTGGTAACATTGCAGCCATTTATCTTAAACAAAGGAAATGTGAAGTCTTTTTCTTGAAGTTTGAAGGAAAATGAATAGCTGGCTAATGATAGGAAGCAGTGGGTTTTTATATGTGATGCCTTTTCTTCTTTTCCATACCTTTGCTAAGAGAGTAGGGCAAAAAAAAAAGAGGGACTTGGGTTGGAATCACATGAGAATGTTTCTACTAGGCAATTGAAATGAATTATATTGGTGGCTTTAATTACTTCCTCCTTACAGTGAAATACCAGTTGGGAGAAGGCATAGGAATCTATTATTATGACCAATTTGAAAATATCCAGATAATGTACAGTGACCTGTATACAATTGTTCTACATCTGTATACATTTCTATGTGTAAGACTGTTTGGGGGATATTAGAATATATATATTAGGATATTAGCAGTTAGGATAATAGAACCTGTATTATTCTTAATATTTTCTTTCATAAAATATATATGTACTTTTTATATCTTTTATTTTCGGATGTAATTTGGTTTTTGTATTTCATGGTTTTATTTTTTTCCAGGTTTCTGTTTAAATTTCAGCTGGAGACTGTTATGCCTGAATTCTGGAACTCAAATCACCACCATGAGACTGACTCCAGTACAAAAACAAAGAGTCTTTATTTTCCAGTTTACTTGGGTACCTCCATTTGCCATGCCTCTGGGCTTGTGATTGGTTTTCCCCTAGTGGCATGAGAGGGAATTCCAGTTTTCCAGGCTTGGAATTGACTGTCCCTGCCATGATATAGGGTTTTTGTTTTTGTTTTTGTTTTTTTTTTTCCATGTCTGAGTGGAATTTCCAACTGCTAAGAGCGGCCTGAGGCTCTAGTTGGTCTGTTTTCCCTATTCAGGGATTGGCTGGTTTCAATTCAGGGGCAGAAGTGGCTCTGTTTCTAGGGTCAAACTGTGTTTCTTTTTCTGGTTCTTTCTACCTTTTAAACCCTAATTTCAAACCCAAGGCAGATATCTTTGATATGTCCTGAATCTTGGGATTTAGTGTGTTCTTTTGGTCCTAGTTTCAGGGTTTTGGGCTTTTCTCCGACTCAAGGTTTGGGGACAAAGTATTAACTCCCAAGGCTCCTGTCCAGTTTTCAGGTTGTGTTTTTCGTTTTTCCTGGGTTGGGGCTTGTATTCTAGCCATTCGGGTCTGTGTGGGGCTATGGATCAGGGATTTTCTAGAACTTGGGTCTCTCACAGACTACTCTTCCATGATGGACATGCCATAGAGAACCAAAGTCAGAGTTTGCAACACTGACAAAATCATGGGTCTCTGCAAGGATCCAGTTACTTATTTCCTTATTTGAAAAGAAGTTTTCTCCAGAATTCATAATTTATGGTAGTTCTTAAGATTAAATTATGTAGATTGAAGTGTTGTGCAAATATTAGTTAGATTTATGCTGCTTTAAAGGTACAGTGAGTTGTGGAATTCTTGTACTTGTTTCATCTATTCTACTTTTTAGTCCTTTACTAATGATCATTTTGCTTGGGGTGTAGAGTTCTGATGAAACCCTCTCAAGTGTCTGTTGTCTGAGACCTGTCATGGTCACAGTGCAAGAACTTTATACACTTGTCAGTTACTTAATTTCATGAGGAAGGTCAACATGGAAGAAATGACTCCACAGGTCTTTGAAAGTGTCATGAAGAATCCTCAGCAGGCATGGGATTCAAACTCTAATGTGGAAAGATACACAGAAACACAATACCAGCATCCTGGAGCCATCTACACCAGAATTTGTTTGCCAACTGTCAATGTCTGTTAGGGCAAACAGTTAGAATTTCCCTTTCAATCTTATGTTAGCTATTTCAGATCAATTCCAAATTGTCATGATAATTTAATAACCCTGAGGACATGGACCTTTTGTTTCCACTTTCTCTATCCAGAGAATTTTTATGTAAGTGTTCTCAGCAATTCTAAAATATTGATTCTTCTCTAGCAGAGGCTTGTTTTTAGAATTGCTATGCTTCAGCTATCCACAATTAACAGCTTTAGTTGCAATTATAGCCAAGTTTAAGATCAGGATTAATTCTAAACTCTTACTGCAGATTTTGGGCAGCTTTTGGCTACTCAGGAAGAGAATATGGGTGACACCTCTGTGTAGGCAGCACTACAGGAAAGTGGTTTGTGGGAATTTATTATTTTTTCTGAGAACACGTAGAGCCTGTTTGCTGTTTCAAGCAACACAGAAAGAGGCTTTTGCAGCCAATTAATGTAGATTTAAAAATAAACCCAAAATACAAAAAAGAAAGGCAGAAAACCCACAAAAACCTTATTCAAATTTTTCTCTAAAACTGAAAGTTTCACCATTTTGTTCTTTAGTTTCTTATCATATTAAAGTAGTAAAGTCTTTTTCTAAACAGATGAGTTAATTATTTTAAATCATTGGCATTGAACTAATTTGCTCTTACATGCCATTTTCCATAGTAAGATTTTCACAGTGATTAGGGCTCACAGTCACAATGAACCATTTTTCATTTAGACACAAATAAAAGCAACATTGTCTTTCATCAAACAATTCTATCATATATAAATAACATATTACATATATATAATGATCACACATATATGTTATCTAAATTTATGTTTTACATATGTTTCCTTTAATGTATATAACGATAGACAAAAAAATTCCACTTTCTAAATTTGAGTGCTATTTTTCTACTTAATACCAGAAATTAAGTTGTCGTCTAATTTCCTTACAGATCTAAGGCTTGTGTGTTTGTTTCTGATCTAATAAGTTCTACTTTTGAAAGTTAGTCATTATTAAATTAGAAGACCCAGTTGCTAATATTACAAGATTTATAATTCTTTTTTTTTTTATTTTTCTTTCAATTTATTTCTCCTGAGTCATTTTTCTTAGTTTACTCACTTATATTTGAGCAAATTATCTGTTTGGACCATTCTCAGTAATGTTACAATGCACACTGAAATATTCCAAGTCAGATTTGAAAACTGGGACTTAAAACTGTGGTATTTAATTGGTTTATTAGTCAATATAGAATGCTGTCAACCTCTGTCAAAGTGTGTCCATACAGAGAGCAAATGTCTGGCTCAAGATCAAATTATAGTTTCATCAAAGCATAAAATACCCAGAGTTAATAATCAAGATTCAGTTGTCCAGGCACCACTCCACTGTTTTCCTCCTTGTCACCTCAAGATGCCTGAGTCAATCATCATCATTTCTAATATGTAGGATATTGTGGATGTTGCACTGAAGAAATGAATAGAGAAATAAGGTAATCAGTGCTCAAACCACTCAAAGGAAGTTATAAGGCAAGAAATACTCCAAATACTAAGAAAGGTCTCATTATTTCAATGCAAACAATTACAAGTAATGCAAAATTAGTTTAAGAGTGAGATTCTCCATTGCATACCTGCACCCACTGAGTTTACATCTCTTGGTGTAGAAGACCTCTAAAGGTAATTTTTTTTATTATATTGCAAAAAAAAAAAACATTTTTCGCCTCCTCCCAGCCTCCCATTTCCCTCCCCCTCCTCCCACTCCTCCCCCCACTCCTCTCCTCCTCTCCCCACTCCTCTCCCCCTCCCTCTCCAGCCTGAAGAGCAGTCAGGGTTCCCTGCCCTGTGGGAAGTCCCAAATCCTCCCCCCTCCATCCTGGTCTAGGAAGGTGAACATCCAAACTGGCTAGGCTCCCACAAAGCCAGAACATGAAGTAGGAACAAAACCCCATGCCATTGTCCTTGGTTTCTCATCAGCCCTCATTGTCCGCCATGTTCTAACCTATATTTGTAGATATATTTGTAGCATGTTAACACTTTTCTATTAAGAATTTATATAATAATTTATGTTTATATATTATATATTTATTTAACATTAATAATTTAAATAACATTTTCTATGATATCTACGGTTTTCACAATACTTTCAATATGATTTATTCTTAATATATCATTACATAAATGCTGCATAAAATTAAATATGCAGTTTTCAGTATTTTCATGGAACACAGGAATGTGTAAGTGAAAGAATATTCTTCTCTTGAGAATCTTTATTTCCTCCCTTATGCTGTTTCTGATGTTTACTAACTAGCCTGTGTGTGCTTCTAATAAGGTAGATGAAGTTATATTATTCTGTTCTAGAGCAGTTTTTGTTCAAGTCTGCTTCTCTCTAAGTTCCCATCTGATGGTAGACTTTTACCACGTTAAGAACATATGCTTATGCAGCAAGATTGCTATCTCTTTCCCCAAGATACAAGGTTTCCTCTTTATGTACTTCTTCTATGTGCAATAAGATACTGAGATAATTTACAGTCTATGTTCTCTGAACCACAGTGAGCTAATTCATCATGTAGCTAGAAAACAAAGACTGATGAAAGCCAGAAGCAGCTAGCAATGACTCTGCTATTTGGCAGAAGCAGAAGCAGCTCAGATTGTTTCTAAATCTTCTCTTCTTGTGTCTTCAGACATATTTTCAGGTTAGTTTCATAGTTCGTTTTTCTGCTGACCCTATCGACTCCTGAACCTATTCACCATTTGTTTAAATTTAGTCAGGTATTTTTTTCAGAGAATTTTCTTTATATTTTTCTGACAATAGACTTGACAATTATTTATCGATTCTTTTTTCCAGTTTCTATAATGAGAATTTATTAAAGAATAAAGATATTAAGACAAAAATAAATTAATATCTGACAGAAACACCAAAATATATAATGTTTGGCATAGAATATGCTTTTACAAGTATCCCTAAAATTATAATACTGACAATACTGATAAAAAACAAATTTTCCTCTATTCAAACTCTAGTATAAAAATTTGAAATGTTCTTTATATTACAGTTTTTTCCATTTTATCCCTTTTCTTATTTTTTAGAATAGATTTTTTTCTCATGAAATATATCTGATTATAGTTTCCTTTCCCTTTACTCCTCCCAGTTCATCCTATCTCCCATTTTTCCACGATACACTCCCACTCTTTCCTTTATTAGAAAGGAGCAGACTTCTAAGAGAAAACTACCAAACATGGCAAAAATAAAATATAACAAGATGAAGCATAAACTATCACAATGACGTTGTACATGGCAACCCACAGAAGGAAAAGAGTCCCAAGAGCAGGCACAAGAATCAGAGACATACTGGTTTTCTCAGTCAGGGGAGTGCCATAAAAAACACTAAGCTTATATGTGCCTTGTTTAGTTGATTCAGAGGGCCATGTTTTCCTGGCGTCTTCCATTTCCATTCTGACTCTTAGCAATATTTCTGCTCCACTTCTATGGAATTCCCCGAGCTCTGAGAGAAGGGATTTCATAAAGATTTCCCATTTAGACTGTCTCTCTACATAATATCTGACCGTGGGTCTCTGCATCTCATCATCTGTGTTCTCATCTGCTGCTGGAGGAGTTCTCTCTAATGATGGCTGAATAAGGCAGTGATCTGTGAATAGAGCAGAATATGATTAGGAATCATTTTATTGATTTTTTTCATAGTTTCTGTTTCTTAGTTACACAAGCAGTGTCAGGTGTGAGTTCCTTCTTGTGGAATGGACCTTAAATCAAATCAGACATTGTTGGATACTCCCACATGTTCTTTGACACCATTGCTCTATCTAGCATAGATTGCAGGCAGGACAGATTGTGGGTCAATGGTTTTGTGGCTGGGTTGGTGTCCACCAGTCTGCAGAGTATCTTCCTGCACCAAAGAGTCTTAAATAGGTGTAAGAGCTCCATATAGGCACCAGCTTGACTTCTTGTTCAGTGAGTTGCATGGGTGTGTTTTAAGCAATGTGGCCTTGATATCTGTTGACAGAGAGCAACCTTTTTTTCTTAGCAACATTGTGGGTTGTTTGGGGATTTCTATAAGACCTCTTGGCCAACAACTCAATTAAATGCACCCTAGTCCTCCCACTGTAAGATTTGCCTGGCTATAAGAGATGGCCGGTTGAGACTCCATATCCTCCATTACTAGAATTCCTCATTAGACTCCATCTTCACAGAGTCCAGGAAGTTTCTACTGCAACGTTTCCATACCCCTCTCCAAATGTCTAACCCAATTCCAAGAGCCTCTTCCTGCACCACCTCCCTTCTTTTTTCAAAATGTCATTAAAAGTTTTGAATTTCTATAATTAGAACTAATGAAAGAAAAAAGGAATCAAGATAAAAATATATCAAAATTAGATAGACCAAAGTATATGATGTACTGCATAGTACATGCTTTTAAAATTATCACTAAAATTACAGTAGTGACAATGTACTGCATATATACTTTTATGCAAAGTATATATTTGATCTAACCAGAGTAAAGTATACAAATATTAGCATGCTCTATGCATTAATTTTCTCTTGCCAAACAATAACTAATAATTATACCAGCAAATAAATCTATCAAACATATAAACATAAAATTTTAATTCACTTAAAGTATAAGAATGAAGAGATTGAAAGATTATAAAATGTATGTATAAATATTATATATCTGTATATGATATATAATTTCATTCAAGCAAAATCATCACATAGCAGTCCAATACTAGAGTTCAGTCATGATTTAGTTTCATCATATTTGAATGAATTTCTTCTACTAATATTAATGAAAGTTGTAGGTATTATTTTATATGTACAAGATATACAACTAACATGAAATATATTATTTCCATAAGAACTAACAAGTCAATCTGTGTCCAAGTATACCTTCAGCAAATTCTATGAGACAGGAACCTTGTACTATCTCATGAAGTCTTAATAAGCAAACTAAAGCAGAATGAGGGAAGAAAACCAATGATTTCACTGCTTGTCTTTTCCTCCATGGGATTCAGACATATCACCTTTCTGTGACTCCACTTTCTGAGTCTGAGTCATAAGACTAGAATGATTATAATTATTTCCACTCATAGACTGGCTGTTATAATAAGATGTGTTAATTCAAATTCAAAATGATACTCCTGGGACACAGTGATTCCTACATAAACAATGTATGCACACACACACACACACACATATTAAAACACGGCTTGGTCTATTAGCTTATGCATATTTCTAGCTAGCTTGCATATCCTAAACTAACCCATCTCCATTAATCTGTGCATCAGACAGAAGCTTCAGTGGGCTCTGGTGGAGATCTGTCTCCTACAACAGCTTCATGGCTTCTCACTAACTCCACCTACTTTCTTCCAGCATTCAGTTTAGCTTTCCCACCTAGCTATGTTCTGCCCTATCACAGGTCAAAGCAGTTTTCTTATTAATTAACCAATAAAAGCAACACATGATGTGTGAATGATTTCTTATTAATAAAGAAACTGCCTAGGCCCATTTGATAGGCCAACCCTTAGATGGGTGGAGTAAACAGAACAGGATTCTGGGAGAAAGAAGCTGAGTCAGTGAGTCGCCATGATTCTCCCACTCCAGACAGATGCAAGTTAAGATCTTTCCTGGTAAGCGCACCTCGTGGTGCTGCATAGATTATTAGAAATGGGTTAAGAGGCTAAAACTAATGGGCCAAGCAGTATTTAAATGAATACAGTTTCTGTGTAATTATTTCGGGTACAAAGCTAGCCGTGCGGGCGGCTGGGTGCTGGGGAAGTAGCCCAGCCACCCCTATTACAACACACATATACAGAAGGACTTTCCATATCATATATACATATGCATATATATCATTATATTATAACATATAAAGTATTATTAAAATATACTTTCATTATCATAATAAAATTTATTTCCAATTTTTTTCAATAAAAAATTAAATATATATGGAAACTTGGAAGTCAAACAATTTGAGTATTTAATTAACTTAATAAATAGCAACAATAAATTTAAGACCGTTATGTTGGCACACACCTTTAATCCCAGCACTCAGAAAACAGAGGCAGATCGATCTCTATGATTTCAAGGCCAGCCTGGTCTACACGTGAATGCCAAATTAGGCAACTATATCTAGTGAGGCACTATTTCACAATGAGAGTAAAAATGAGAGAAGAATGTATTGAATATTTTTAAATGAATTCCATTAGTGAAAATATATAAAATTTTAAAAATTAGGAATTTTGCCATTTTTTTTATCTTGGGAAATTATAGTATTTACCCATCACCTATTTACCCTTTTATTATGGCATATAGAAATGAGAAAGACATTTATTTATTTATTTATTTGTATTTTTTAAGAAAGGAGAATTCATTTGAGTAAAGGCAATAATTACTTTCTATTCATGAGTTCAACAGTACTTTAGACCCAGGATTTTCAGAATGTTACAGGCCATCACACATGAAATTTATAATTGTTGTCATAAAAGATGGTGCATGTATTTAATCCCAGCACTTGGGAGACAGAGACAGGAGGACCTCTGTGGGTCAAGGCCAATTTGTTCTAAGAAGCAAGTTCCAGGCAAGCCAGAGCTGTTACAACTTCACAGGTCGCAGCTAACCTATAATTTTTTGACAACTTTCTACCTTTAAAAAAGTATTTCTTTCATTTTTTGGAGCATACAAAATCACATTTTATTTTCCTTTCTTTCCCACCAAATCCTCCCATATACCCATCACTGCTCTTTGTCAAATTCATAACCTCTATTTAGAGTAATTGTGGTTACATATATATATATATATATGTGTGTGTGTGTGTGTGTGTGTGTGTGTGTGTGTGTGTGTGTGTGCATTTATGCATAAATATATAAACACAACCTGCTCGGTCTATATAATGCTATTCATATGTATATGTTGTCAAGATGATACCTTTGGTTGGTTATTCAATTGGTTGCTCTTCCTGGGAAAGATTATTTCTCCTGCTCTCAGTATTCCTTAGTTTCCTGTAGTTCTCTGTGTAGGGTTGAGAACTTGTGAGCTTTCTGCATTCACTTTAGCATGCTTATTGTTGTCCTTGTTCATCTCATATTTAGGCAGTGATGTTGGTGAAACATATTAGGAGTGACATCAGAAATCACTATTAGATGCAACCTCATAGTAAAATCCCTGATACTCTGATTCTTAAATTTTCTGACCCTTTCTATAACATTCCTGGAGCCTGTGGTGTGACATTTGTAGATGTATTCATTGGGGTTAAGCTCTATAACCCTGCATTTTGATTGTTTGTAGTTTTCCTTAATGATCTCTGTCTATTTCAATTAGAAATTTATTTGATTGGTGACCACTACACTTATCTATAGGTTAAAAGACAAATGTTTAAAATGTAGTAGGGTGTTCTGCTGGTTTAGAAAAGTTGTGGTTGTAAGTTATATAATGAGATACATGTCTTTACTATCTCTGTGTAGTTGACTGCTTTTACAACACCAGTCATAAATTATTTCTTGTTGAAGCAGGCAACAGTCAAGACATTTATGTTGTAAGTCAGTGTTTGACTTTATGGATTTGCATATGTGATTTTAAAAACCATTAAAGCTAAAAAATTACATGCAGCATGCCCTGAATCGTTTGCCTTCTTCTGCCCCATAACTGTGTCCTAAATGCCCAGTGTGGCTGTAATGTGACTTTTATTTTCAATACTATATCATCTATATTTCTCATAATAATCTTACAGCAAGCTAGTTTTCTTTACTACTGCCTATTTTTATTTTATTTAATTTTAAACACTATAAACTTTTGATATGCTCAATAAAATGTATTAACCTCCTTAAATATCATTTAGCATCTCCTTGCAATGTAATTAAAAATAAACAAATATAACTTTTTAAAAAAATGATTTTAGCAATAATTGCAACACAAATTTAAAGGTAAAAGGATATATTCAAAATTATGGTCAGAAATCAAATTTCAGTTTAGAGTTAGACTCTGAAAGAGACTAGAGTTAATGGTAGCTTCAAAGAAAGTCACAAAAATCTAGCATTTTAAAAATTTTCTAACCCAGTAGACAACATCTTGAGCTTTTTTTCTTTCTTGATCACTAATTATGAATCTTCCTGCATGAATCTATGTCCCTCTGTGATATTTACATGCATTTACTTGTAAATTACAAGTTTCATAATATAAAATTCAACACATCAATTTTACATATCAAGAGATATATTCATATAAACATGTATGTTTTTATATACAAAAAGTGGAAGATGAAGAACAGAAAGATACATAAATGGAGGGACAGGAAAACAGAGGGAGAGAGAGAGAGAGAGAGAGAGAAGAGGTACTGAACGGACAAAGTAATAAGCAACAACGTTCAAGAGCATGGTAAAACCCCATCTCAGATCCATAATCTACAGAAAACATTGCAGTAGACCAGCAGTCCTGCAGCAGTCACCATCTGGTGGTAAAGGCTGGATGTATAACTGAGAGCTTACCCCTTTTTCACTCTATTTGTAACATATGACCACGTGGGAAAAAAAAATTGCGACTCTCCTCTTCTGATCAGTCCATGAAGAAACCTTATCTTTTCCACTGTAATCCTTCCAACTCATAAGCCTGAATTTGATTCCTCCTGAAACACAAACGGCACTGGATGAATTTAGCAAGCTTTTGTTTTCCTAATTCAGACTTAATTTATCTGATTTATTTTGTCACCCCTATTTCTGGGAAGCACAGGGGAGGAGATACATGTGCATACATGCACACACAGACATGCATTTCCAACCAAGCTAATGTAGATATCCATTATCATAAAAATGCAATTTTCCTATTCTCTTTTGTAAACATTACCTCATTTAGGCCTGCTTCCTCAATTGCCTGACAACTGCTTTTGTGCTTCGTGTCTTTATATGGTTGTGAGTATTTTGTGTAAATTTATATAAAATCTCATAGTGTGTACTATATACAGCACTAAATTGTTGCTAGCAATGCTTTCTTTCTGTATATTTTATGAATTAATTTATAGTTAATTTAATTGCTGAGTTGATGCATTGTATCTTCTTTATCTATTATTTTATTGTTACTTGTTTATTGAGGTATATTTTTTCTATTTGAATTTTGTGATAAAGCAACTACAAACACTCACAAATCAATCTATGCATAAGTAAGCAACATGTTTCCTAGTAGTAAGTATTCAGAAACAAAATGTCTATGATATGTGGTAGATAATTCCTTTTAATATTTATGTTTTAATGTATCAGATTATAATATATTACAATATATTTTTCCTTCCTTTCTTTCCTCCAAACTCCATCCTTGTTGTACTTTCCCTTTCCTCTTTTCAAACTCTCCCATTAATGGATGTTATTTTGTGTATATACTGCTCAGTCTGTATAATGTACTTGTTTTTGAACACAGAGAAGATGAAGCATTAGTAATAGTGTTTGGAAAACAGCTACCCACTTAAGAAAAATAGTGAGTTTTTTCATCATGGTTTTCTTAAATTTAAATTAGAAGCTTGAAAAATTAATATAAATTATAAAGGATAAGACTGTCTTTTGATGGTTATCAGACAACATAAAGACATTTTACTTTACTGCATAAAATTATAAAACATTATAAGAAAAACTTGAAATTCAAAATACCTAAGAAGCTAAGTATGATCTGATTTCCTTCTGTCTCCTTTTTACAGTTTTTCTTTTATTTTTGAAATTATAATATACTTTTGCTATTTATACCTTCTATTTCCTAGTTATAAATATTCTTATATACCCAATTTAAAATTCATGACCTCTTTTTTATTGCTATATCCTCATGTGCATGTATGCATGTACGTATGTATACATATAAATCTAAATATAAGCAGCTTAGTCTTTATAATGATATTTGTATGTATGTTTTCAGGGCTCATCATTTAGTATTAGATAACCAACTGTTGTGCTCTTCCCTAAAGAAGACAATTTCTCTTGCTCTCAGTTCTTGTAGTTTCCTGTAGTTCTCTGTGTGGGGTTGGGACATACCAATTGTTGTTAGTAAGACTTCAGCGGTGTAGCTTCTGACATTACTGGGAGATACAATCTCTTAATAAGAGCTCTGATCCTCCATCTCTTACACAGTTTCTGCCCCCAGCTACTTTCTAAAATGTTTGCTGAGCCTTAGGTATGACATTTGTTTTGTAGATATATCCATAGAGACTGGGATCTATGTCTCTGCATTTTGATTGGTTGTGTTTTTCTGAACTGGGAACTCCTTACAATGCAAGAAAAAATTTCCTTGATGAAGGGTGAGAACCATACTTATCTGTGGGTATATGGACAAGTGTTCAGAATGAAGATAAATACTATGCTGGTCTAGTAAATGTATGGTGGTTGTATGTTCTCCTCCGAGGTACATGATCTGTCTAGCCTGGAATAATTGGCTAGGCTTCCAGTACCAGGCATGGTTTCATTCCTGTTGAGCAAGTTTTAAGTCCAATTAGAGATCTGTTGGTTTGATGTGTAACAGATAACTAATAATATCCATAATAAATTCAGCATTTTATCCATCAGTTGGCAGATAGACATATATGATCAAATATAAAGTTTAAGTTTATTCCACAGCAAGTTCTATCGTGAAATAAATGCATTGTAAAACTCATTTAACTTTATTTCTATACCTTCAGTCAAATGCATCATTCTCTGAATAAAGATGACTAATCACATTTTTAAAAATAAGCAACCTATGATAGCATCTATTGTTAACTAAATAAATGATTAAACTGGTAGACTTTCTGAAATGTATATGATATTATGAACACATTTTTATCTAGAGATATATGCATACATATCATTTTTGATGGTATAGTTGGAATGTAGTTCAGCACAATAACTATGAAATAGAAACAACTTAAATGTATTCATATCATGATTAAGTATTGAAAATGTGGTACATATACACATTGGAATTCCATCCAGTTGTGAAGAAAAATGAATTCATGACATTTACAGTTAGATGGATGGAACTATAAAATGTACTGAAAGGCGAGTCTCAGAAAGATAAACATTGTATGTTCTCTTGGGTAGTATGATCCTAGCTCTGACTCTTTAGATGTGAATATAGTATCTGGTGTAACTACAGAAACTGGGGAAGAAAAACCAGACTCTAATGTGCGTGTGGATGGGGAACTACAGAAGTAGGGATATTAAGGAATAGAGGCCAGGAAAAAGGAAATATGGTGAATAGGAGGAAAGGATGTTAACTGGGAAAAGGAAAAAAAATGGTGATAATGCAGAGAGACAGAGAAAAAATTTTTAAAAAATTAAGAATTATCTAAAAGGTCATAAGGACCTAGGATTCTATTTTTGCTTAAAAACAACATCTATAATATATGCATTTATACCTATATGTGTGTATTCATGTGTATGTGTATGCATATATGTATTTTGGTGTTTTTACATACACATTTTATAGATATAGATATAAATATCCTTTTTTGAGACATTATACTATTTGGATGCTTCTGACTGGACTTACAGACTATACAAAACTTATTTCTCCTTTCAAGTTGGTGATGAGGGAATATAAATAGATTTCCAACATAATATAACCTACTGCTTCTGCCATTGGTCTCCTTTCAGAATGTAAAGGCAAGTCCTCTTTTGCTGAAGACATCATACATTTTAGCACAGGAGTTGGAGGATATAATTTGAACTGGCATTGAAACCTTTTCCTTAAAGTCTATAATTAAGATTTAGGCTCTTTCTTATTACATTGTAATACAATTTATTATTATTAAATATAAAATTAAAGAGTAAATTTTTGGTTTTTTAATGTATAAGACATTATATTAAACACACTATATATAACATTAAAAACAGAAGATAAATAAAACCATTATCAAAAAATTGAAATACTTAAATATCCCAATTGAAAGCATTACTCAAGATCTACAATGATTAAAATGTACTAATTACTCATATTAGATATAGATAAAAGTTAATGGAACAGCCTGTTTATTCATTAACTTAGATACTATTCCATTGCTTTGTATTAAGTTTTATTTATTAGTTAGAACATTTTGAGAGAAGAAATAATGTTTTTTTTTATTCCAGATGCCATTTTAGTATGTCAGCAAACTTTGTTAAGTATTACTTTTTAGTTGTTTAGCATTTTGTCATTTCCAAAAAAAAAAAAAAGAAATCACGACAAATATTGCAAAGAGATATAAGTATGAAGAGTCATTCATCTTGGACAGAGATTCATCCAGGTTGTAGTTAAAGACAGGGAACATTTAGACTCTCAGCAAGATTGATTTCAAACAAACAACAATGAGAGCAGACCAACAAAAGCAAATGAATTCACTATTCATAGCAGTAGAATACCACAAGTAAATCTAATATCTATTAACTAAGGATCAATATAAAATGTGCAAAATAAACTCCTGTACTAGCATCATGAACATCATCCATTCTACACACTATCACATGACTATGTTTGCATGATTTTGTAAAACAAAGAAAATCACACCTATACTTCTTGTCAGTAAAATTGGTTATGATGAAAATCAAAGTCTACCTAGGGGCTGAGGGACAGCTATGTGAAGTGATGGAAAAATCTTCTATATTGATTTTGGTAGTAGGAGTATAAGAATATGTACTTGGGACTGGAGAGTTGACACAGTAATGATGAGCACATACTACATTTACAGAGGATCGGGGTTGGTTCTCAACAACCACATCAGGCAGCTTAGAGCTCCTACAACTCCAGCTTATGAGGATTTGATGTACTCTGGCCTCTTTGAACACATACAAGCATATTGCACACATAAAACTCACACAAGTTCACAAATGCACACCCCCCACACACCCAGAGGAATTTAAAAAAAATCATTTTTTCTTTGTCAAATGGAATTGTTCTATAAATGTTATTTTTATGATGAATTACAGTAAGTTGTATACATATGTAATTATCTTTTAAGTGATGATCAATGACTACAAAGTCACAGTTTATACAGAAATAAGAAGTTCTATGTGCTATTTGCACAGTATGGTGACTACAGATGACAGTAATGTATTATCTGTCTCAAAAGCTGAAAGAACTTTCTTTTTCTATTTTACCCTCTGTGACAAAACTACCTACAAGAAGTAGATTTTTATAAAACACCGAGAAGGAAAAAAATAAAATCACCCTTGAGATTAGACCTCAGTTTTCACGAAAAATGCATAAGCCAAGATCCAGAATGTGAAAGATATTTATCAGGCTCACTGAATTCTGTTTTTTGGTTTTTTTTTTTATGTTCATCAGCTAGAAGATGGAAGCATTTTTGTTTGACTACAAGCTATTCAAAAGGAAATCAAAACACCTTCATCTTGGGTTAAAGTAGTTTGGTAATACTAAGAAGAGGAAGAAATCATCTTAAAACAATCATGAGAAAAATGAGTATAGGAAAATGTTCAGGTTGGATTTTCAAAGATACTATAACATAAAAAGGTTGAATAAGTCACTACTGTCAGGAGTTGCATTCAGATACCTGTGATGCTGAAGTTTTTATGGCTAGTAATTTTGACAGATGTCATAGTGGCAAGATTTCTCTGAACTAAAGATTCAGCAAACAGAAAATAATAATTGTTTATGAAGTGATAATATACAGGAACAAATGAAAGCCAGAAGAAATAATTTTAATATACACACACAAACACATGCACACAAACACATACACACACAAACACACACACACACACAAACACACACGATGATTGTAGCTGAATGTAATAGTGTAATGGTGAATGCCTTTAATCTCAAAACAAAATAGTCTTAAAAATGAGAATCTTGAGTTCTAGAATCATAAGTAATGTGTTTGATCAGAAAGATGCTTTAATTTATCTTTTAACTATGCAAATGTGTTTAATTCTAAGATATTACATGGTATTCCATCAACATGTGCACTTGAAAGCATTCATTAATAAGTTAAAAAATAATTATAGCCAAAAGGAAGAGTTCAAAATTGACACAGAAAACTTTTGAGAGTGAGAAACATGTTCTATATGTTAATTATAATGATGCCATGCATACTAATGAATGCATACTAATATGTTCAAACTTACCAAATTGTATGATTTGGCTGTATGCAGTATTTTTTGAAAACTATACCCCAATTACAATAAAATTAAATAAAAATACAGTTCTGTGTTGTGGTGATTTTAAGTCCAGCCTGGGTAAAAAGATAGAGCCTACATCCTCCTCCCCAGGGAAAAGCACACCAATTGGTTATCCTGAAAACTTATGTACAAATAACGTTATACAGACTGAGAAAATTGTATTTCCATACTTAGGAACATATAAATTTATAAAACAACCATTAATGAACATCATTTTGAAGATATTAATGAGACTGATATGAGAGTATTTGGAGTGATGAAAGGAAGAGGGTAAATGTTATAATTATATTTCAACTCCAAAATTAAAATTAAAGCAAAAACCTCAATACACAAAGGAAATTCCAAACTCTAAGATCATTTGACATATGTCACAATGAATATTACAGGCACAGTACATTCACTTTAATCACACTGCTCAAAAGATTAATATTCTATGGTGTTTCCTCCCCATTTTCCCAGCATGTCACTATATTTAATTGCTTTAATAGCCATGAATTCACCTGAAATTGCTTGAAAAAGAAATAGTTTTCAAAAACAACCAGTGATGCATCAGTAAGTGATGATTTTTTAGTTAAGTCTTTTAAATCCAAGCTAAATAGTAATGTCTGGCTATTATGTTTGCACTTTTACATTTTAACAACTATAATTATTGTCGAAATTAGACATTTTATCTGATTTGATGGCAAAGTATTTTATTTCATTGAAATATAAAATGAATACTGCAATCCCTGAAAAATGATTAGTATTTTATTTGGTAGCTATATCCTTAGTCTTTTACTATTTAATTGCTTTTTTAATAAATGAAATTCTTTTATTTTATCACCATTTTTCTTTGAATTTTATTTTACCTCAGTAAGCATTACAGAGACACCAAAGTTTGCATAAGACAAAATTTTCTCATTGAGGCAGCTAAATATACAAATGTAGTCTAAATTTATTGAGGACATCAAAAGACAGAAAAATAATGTTAAAGTCATGAGAACTCTGAGGGATTCTTTATATTGTGGTTTCCAAGAAACCGAAGTTTTCTAAGGCCATACAACAAGTTTAGTTACTGGTGATGGATGGAGAACAAAACTATTAAAAATACCACCATGCTTGAAGAAATTTAATTTTTGTTAACTTATTTCTGAAGTAGTAGCAAATGACAGTAAACTTTCAATTGCAATATTTTTATCTAAATAAAAGACAAATAAAGATGACCTATGATGAAATATATGATATTGTGTAACTAGCTGTATTTTCATTCATTATTTCAAAAAGAAACTGGCTTCTCATCAGCCCCCATTGTTCGCCATGATCAGAGAGTCCGGTTTTATCCCATGCTTCTTCCGTCTCATTCCATCTGGCCTTGGTGAGCTCCCAATAGATCAGCCACTAGACATGGACGAAGGGGGGAGCACTTTGGACTTTCCACAGGGCAGGGAACCCTGACTGCTCCTTGGACTGGAGAGGGAGGGGGAGAGGAGTGGGGGGAGGGGGAGAAGGGTGGAAGGAGGGGGAGGGAAATGGGAGGCGGGGAGGCGGGGGAAACTTTTTTTTTTTCTCAATAAAAAATTAAAAAAAAAAAAAAACTGGCACAACTGACATAGACTCAGTGTAGATGTCCTGACATGGAAGAGATACGCTCACCACTTCATGTCACCAACAAACCAAAATTAACACGGCAAACAGTGAAGTGGCTGAAGGCCACATCATATGAAAATTCCTCTAACTTAAAATTGTAACATTATAAACATGATTCGCTTTTCCGTGTTCTATACCACATAATTCTCAAACACATCATCCTTAATCATTGTACCTCCTTCAACCTATATTTGATTTCTTTGATAGATCTTTAGCAGTATTTAAAACACTGTATAACAAATATTTTCCACTGAGGTGAATGCTATTGGCTTGATAAAATCTGATTTTCCCAAGGCTGTAAATAATTACTGTTCCTTAACCCATTGAGATGGTGAATCTGCTGATCCTATACATTCTGTGTGAATCCTGCCATTACATATAGAGTTTGCTTTCTGGCCATTATCTTTCATTCTTTCATGTTCATTCCAAATTGACTAGTTTTCAGTAAAGTTATTTTCTTTTCATAATACATACACACACACACACAGCCTCTTTCCACATTTCTCTCTCTCTCTCTCTCTCTCTCTCTCTCTGTGTGTGTGTGTGTGTGTGTGTGTGTGTGTGTGTATGTGTGTGTGAAGGAGAGAGAGAGAGAGAGGTTCAGTTTTTTCCTCTTCTATCTGGGACTCTGTAAATGAACTCAGATTATCATATTTGTCAGCCAGCCTCTTTACCCACTGAACAATCTTGCCAATGCAGAGGAGGAGTCCAACAAACAGAAATCTAAACTGTACTATAGACTCTACACATAACAGTAACTTTTGCACCTGTATATAACACCAAATTGCTCCAGTTCTACTTAATGTGCAGAGAATAAGGGACTTTGGGGAGCTCAGCTTTAAATGGGACATTTCCATCACATTTCATCCTGCCAAAATTCAGGTATCATTATGGAAGATGGGATGGAAAAAATGCAAAATCTGAAAAGTGGTGCAAAACTAAAAACAAAACATTGCTTTCAAGGACAAACAGGGCAATCATAAATACCATCTCACAGCAGTTGTGACAGCATGAAAAAGGTATGTACATAATCTAAGCAAAGTGTCAGTATGGGGAAATATGTGGTCATGGAACCCCATTTATAGCTGAGAAACTATCAACAACTGAAGGCTACTGGAAGAGCAATTGCCAGTTTTCTTTAAGAATTTGGTACTTGATGATTAAGGAATGCTCAACATCCCTAGACATCAGAGAAATGCAAAACAAAACAACTCTGAGGTTTCATCTTACACCTGTCAGAATGGCCAAGATCAAAAACACTAATGACAGCTTATGCTGCAGAGGATGTGAGGTGAAGAAAACACTCCTCCATTGTTGGTGGGACTGCAAAACTGTACAGCCACTTTCAAAATCAGTTTGGCAATTTCTCAGAATATTTCGAAACAATCTACCTCAAAACCCAGCAATACCGCTGTTGGATATATACCCAAAAGATGCTATATCACACCACAAAGATATGTGCTCAACTATATTTATAGCAGCATTATTTGTAATATCTGGAATCTGGAAACACCTAGATGCCCCCCCCCAAACCAAATAATGCATAAAGAAAATGTGGTACATATATACAATGGAGTACTACTCAGCGGTAAAAAATAATGACATCTTGAAATCTAGGGGAAAAAAACATATTAAATGAGGTAACTCAGACCCAGAAGACAAATATCATATGTATTCACTCATAAGTGGCTTTTAGACATAAAGCAAAAATGTATCAGTCTACAATATACAAACCCAGAGAAACTAGACAACAAAGAGGATCCTAAGAGAGACATACATTGATCTAATCTACATTGGAAGTTTTAAAAGACAAGATATCCTTAGTAAATTGGGAGCATGGGGGTCACAGGAGAGGATAGGAGGGAAGAGGGGAGGAAAAGAAGTGAGTGGATAAAAGTGTATAGTTCAATAAAAACAATAACAGAAAAGAAAAAAAGAATTTGGTACTTGAGGAGTAACCCATGCTCCAGTAGCTGATACTATAGGCATTTTGGCAGACCTAAGTATGTTCAGTGAATTAAAACAAGAGAGAACCCATGAATTTGGGAGGGAATAGTGGTGGGGGATATAGGAGAAACTGGGTGGGGTGGGGTGGGGCATGAAGATTGGACCTTACCAAAACACACTGTATATTCATATGCAAAAATCTTAATTATAAAGGAAAAGAAAGAACTGCTACTTTATCTATATCCTTGTAAGTACAGTAGTTGGAAGTTTATGACAGAAGTAGATTTCATATCCCTCACCACAGACAGATACTAAAAAAAAGCTCAAAATGTTGTCTTTAATATCATTTTAGAAAAATAACTTTCTCTTAAGTAATATTTACACTCATATTTCCCACCTCTGGCTACAGAGAATATATTGTTAATACTTTAACATTTTAAATCACAGTGTTTAATATGGGCAGTTGGCATTTTTCTCCATATTTCCTATATAGACTATATTAATTAGAAATACTTAGAATTATTCCTTTTTATTGTGAGCAATGCCTTACCTTGTATATGTAGTGTATTTTACCAGACTCTTTCAAAGAGAAATAGTTAACGTTGAAGAAAGCCAGTTATATTTGGCTGAATAATTCTTTCTTTAACATGGATCAATCGAAGTACATTTTTGACATATCTATAGCTTGATGATTTTGCTTTACTTTTTAATGATTGTAAATTTGTCTTTGGAACATTTGATTTAATTTCCTATAAAACTTTGGAAAGATTGAATCCCCATTTTTGTCTGCAGGTGTTCAATTTTCCCAGACATTTATGTAAAATAATGCACATCTTTTCTTAAGTTACTTTGTACCTTTTCAAAACCAGCCAGGCATACTTGTATAAAGGCATCTCTGGGATCTCTCTCTTAAACTGAAAATGCCTTCCATTTTTGACTAAAAAATCACACAATTTTAGTTACTTTATCATTGGCTTTTTATTCCTTCCTTCTTTCCTTTCTTCTTTTTCCTTCCTTTTTTCTTTCTTTCCTTCCTTCCTTCCTTCCTTCCTTCCTTCCTTCCTTCCTTCCTTCCTCTTTTTTTCATTATTTTGATTTTGGAAGACAGAGTGTCAGTATCCCAGGCTGACCTCAGTTATGATATTCAGTACAGACTCCGTTTTGTTTATTTTCAGTTACTTCTTTTTTCCATAATGGAATATAATAATTATAGCATTTTCCACTTTCCCTTTCCTCACTCTAAAACATCTGATGTATTTGTCCTTTGTCTTTCTCTCAAATTCATGACACTTTACTCATTGATTTCTCTGTAACATAGGTATATACCTGTATAATCCTAAATACATAAATATAACCTGATAAGACTCTCTGATATGGGAAAACCAACCAATGTTCTGTTCTCTAAAGAAGACTATGTGACTGGTTTTCAAAATTCCTTGGTTTCCTGCAGTTCATCGTATAGCTTGAGTCTCTTTTCCTTCCCCTTATCCAAGTTAGCAATATTATTTCTGGTCGTCTATGTTTAGACAGTTCTGTTGGCAACATTTTATGGGTGTGGCCTCTGACATGATCAGGAGACACAATCTCAGAGTGATGTCACTTGTCCTCTTGTTCTTCTTCCTACTCTTCTATTTCACAATGTTCTCTGGGTCTTAGTTGTGGGAATTGTTTTGCCAAATGTATCCACTTGGACTGGGCTCAGCATTTTCATAGTTGAAGGTTTCTGCAATTATCTCTGTTTTTAGCAAAAAGAAGAATCCATGTTGAGAGTTTAGAACCACACTTACAAGAAGGTATAAGAACAAATGTTTATAATATAGCTAGGGATTATACTGATTTAGTAACGTGGTGGAGGTGTGTGCTACTCCGTGATCCAGGACCTCACTAGCCATGGGTATCAGCTAGATTTCAGTAACAGGCATGATTTCCCCTCTTCTTGAGAAGGTTGGAACTTACATAAGAGAGTTGCTGGCTATCACAAAGGTTGGATACTACTACTGCACCCTTAGGATTATAGTGGCATGCTTGATATTGTGGATTATGGGATTACTTGGGGTAGGGCAGGATGTGATTGATTCCTTTCTTTGGAAGTTTGCATGACACCTTTTGGTACCATAAAAACTAGACTTCAGGGAGGGTGATTTCAGGTCTGTTCTAGGTCAGAGGCCTGTGGACCCTGAGTCTGAAGTATATGACATATTCAGAATCAGGAACTTACCTTCCATCTCTGGAGGGACAGCCAATGGTTTGTGCTGTTTGGGGAGTCTCTTGACCATTAACTCAAAAGAGTGTGTCTCTTGCCTGGTATTGGAGTTGCTGTTAGGTGATCTTTGGCTCTTACAGGGAACATTGTCAGTCCAGTTGAGAAAATTTTATTTGAACTCTATATTATATTTTCATGCAAACTTATATATTTGTAGGTTATTTTTAAGCAGATAGCTAATTATATGATAACTTATGACTCCTTCAGAATCCTTACTCTTAGTCTACTATCTTTCCTCTCTGTGTATGGCAAGACTTCCAGTTTAGTGTTTGGTTTCCTGAGCTTGTGAACAAGCAGTTCTCTGATTACCGTACCTTCCCTTAGGCTCTTTTCCTTCTGTTGGTTTGTTCTGTTCAATAATGAAGAGATAGGTTTTTGTTTTATCTTATTAGATATCCTCTTGCTGTATTTTTTTTTAAAAAAATGATGAATTAATGAATGAATGTAATCCTGAACAGGAGGGTAAAGATGAATATCGGAACTTTTCTGAGAAGAAAAAATCAGTTATCTCCAATGGGGTAACACTGGGTATATCAAGAAATTAACAGGTAAAGTGAAGGCGTAAGTCACGAAAAATGCCACACCAGTTTGGAATTATGATTAATAGGGTGGTATTTATTT
>JABTXL010001118.1:845271-855904 GCA_025134845.1 Neodon shergylaensis | reverse complement strand
TATCTCAGCAGCTATTGGTTGGAGGAGCGGAAGGACCTCCCGCAACAGTAAAGCTTTCCTTAAATGAAATAGCATTAACTGGGTGATGTTGGTGCACGTCTTTATTCCGAACATTCGGGGAGACAGAGGCAGGTGCATCTATGTGAGCTCAAGGCCAGGCTGGTCTACAGATTGAGTTCCAAGACAGCCATGGCTACACAGAGAAACCCTGTCTCAAAAAAATTAACTAATTAACTAAATAAATAAGAAATAACTTTAGAGACACTTAAGATAAATATATGCTTCTAGTAGATATAGATTGTATATTTATTTGTTGCATGACTTAGAAAGAATTGTAGAGAGGAAGCTCCATCTTTAAGTACTGGTAAAATAAGATTGTCAAAAAAAAACCCTCACAATTAATTGTGACACTAGTGAGAAATTTGTAGAATTTGGATGGTTTGTAAAAAAATACGGCAAAGAAAAAAACATAAGTCTTTTGTTCTTTTGCATATATATTTAAATTTTCAATTCTGTCAGTCTTCTTGAGAAAGTGTTTTTTATTAGACATAATTTCTCTTCAGTCTGAAGAGCTACCATTAGCATTCCTAGTCGTGCAATTTGTCTGGTTAAAGTGTACACCATGCTCTTTTAACATAGAAATGCTTAGTAAAATGGTTATTACAAGAAAGCAAATTCACATACACACAATTTCCTTCCTGTGTGGGGGGCAGAAGCTCCTAAAAATCTGCTCTTGTAGTAAACTTGGAGAACGTAATCCATTGTTAGCAAAGGTATTTCTCACACTGTACATTAGTCCTGTGGATATTCAAAATATATGTACATTTGTCTCTTTGATTGCTTTAGCATATGATTTTCCATGTCCGTGTTCTGTTCCCTCTGGCACCCACAAATTTTCCCTCACTTTCTAGACTTATGACTATAATTTAGGATTTATACACATGTGTGTGTGTAAAACTGTATTCTTTCTTATTTCTGTGCTAACTTATTTCATTTGATATAACTTTCTCAATATCAGTACATGTATATTGTAGTTTCTAAAATCTGTAATCTCTTTGTCCATTCATCCATTTACATAATCTTTGTGCAGTATAGATGACAATGAAAGCATATGATGGCTCCTCATATTCTAAAAGATGACAGTGCGAAGCCACAGTCCCTACACTGGGTATGCAATCAAGAAAAGAAATTGGTATGTTAAATAAACGTTTTCATTCCTAAGTTTATTTTATCATTATTCACAAAAGTAAAAATATACAGTGAAATTTTAATATTCAATTTTATTTTTCTTTTGTATTTACCAATAGAAAATCTGTTTCTTTATAATCTTCTTGGTTATAGTTGTAATGGCTGAATAAAACATTTCCCAGAGAATTTAAATAAATATTTTCAAAGACATTTTATTTTTATTTATCTGCTGTTCATTTGTGTGTATTTGCTTGTCTGGCTTAAGGATGCCCAGAGAGCTAAAGAAACATGGTGTAAGGGTGTATTTCTGGATTAAGAATAGCATTTGAAACAATAGACTGAGTAATAAATGAGTCATTATCATCAGGAACTTGAAGCTCCTAAGACATCAAAAGCAAGATAGTGAATTCCCATAGAATCAGTCTTAGTGATATGAATTGTTTAGAATCTTTTAAAGCTGATATTACCTAGAGGAATGTATTCATACATTCATATATGTTGTCATATGGTAGTGTTCTGGTGAGAAACTCCAATAGTAAAGAAAAATATATAGCAATTGGGGTAAATATTAATAAACTTCCAATTTTCAGTCTGATAATAATTATATTATAGCCATCATTACATAATTCATTGTATATTCATCATTACATAAAGAAATAAATTATTTCTCTTTATATTATTTCTCTTTAATCAATATAAGGCACTGGAAATATATTTTAAATGTAATCTGCATCATATATAATATCCCTTGTACATACTAAAATACGGAGACATAGTGGGTTTCCCAACCCAAGCAGATATACATTATAAACCCTACAACTAAAACTCTGGGAGCATTGCAGAAGAGGGGCAGAAAGATTTATCTCAGAGAGATAGCATAATTGCTTCAATAATATGTCTTCTAAATAGGACAGGGAAAATATATCTGTGAAATCTCAACAATATGGTTGCCAAAATAAGACCTAAACCATGGAAACACCAGTTTACGTTCAATGGAGACAGGAAATCTCACAAGGCCTCAAATATATGTGAAAAGTCAATTACAGGCAATTAATTATTGCTGAGAGGGGTAGACTCCAACTTCCACAGGTAGGAGCTCCAACTTTGTTATCCAAAACCAAGTGATTTTCCTTAAAAGTGTGTTCATATAAGCAACACAAAATGGGTACAGCAGGTAGTTTTTATATATTTATATGTATGTATACATGTAGCAATAATAATTAAAGATAAAGAGAAAAATACCCTAAGCTCTAAAAACGTGCAGCCATTATTGTGTTAATCATTGTAATTAATCACTATTAATATAACTACTTTTATAAAAATAAGCTTGTACAAGGATTTTTCCCTTTCAAAAGATGGTATAAAAGGTAAATGGAGTCAAGACAGCCCCTGTTCCTTCTGTCAGTAGTCCAACAAGTAAACTACATTACACAACTATAACATAGACATAGAGAGCCTAGGTCAGTACCATGCAGGCTGTTTCTGACTCTTTTTCTGGCTTTTGGGACGCTACTACACATACCAGGCTGCCTTGCCTGGTCTTAACACATGGTGGGGTGCTTAGTCTTACTGTAACTTGATAAGCCATGTTTTGTTGATACACATGGGAGACCTTCCCTTTCCTGGATGGAGACTGAAGAGAAGTGGATTGCAGGTGACTTGGGAGCATGGGGAAAATGGGGGAGGACTGGGAGGGGAGGTGGCTGGAATATAAAGAAAATAGATGAACTTAAAACAAAACTAAACAGAAGTAAAATCTCCTAGTAGTGGCTCAAGCCTATAAGGCCACCACTTAGATGGCTGAGTGAGGAGAGTTGCAGCACAAGGCTAGCATGAGTATTATGATGAACTGCAATCAAACTTCAACTACAAAGTAAGAACCTGTAGGAACTTTTGTAAAGTTGAATTAGATCAAACATATTCCTGGTATAGGGATGGCTGAGATGCTAGTTTTGAAGAGGTAAGTAAAAGTGATTTTTCCCTGCAGCATTCTTTTTATTACTGTGATTAAAATGTTTTTATAAATGCTCTTCTTCAAATTTCTATCAGCTCATAAAAAGTTTGGTATTTCTAGTATTAGATTAACACACTTTTGTGTCATTTCATAGAATTAACAGCCAAATTGCAGTGTTTTCTCTATAACTAAAATAAAATTACAATGCATTTTAAATCCATTGCTTGTTAATTTCACAAATCTGGGGGTATTTTTCTCTCATCATTTATGAGGGAAATATTACTCAGATTATTTTCTTAAAAGTTACATTTTAAAATACAAAACTCAACTTAAAAGCGTATAAATGACTCTACAAATTAAAGCAACTAGGCATTCCTTTTTGTGAAAAATATATTCTATTATTTTACAGTGATTTATTTTTATTTTTTAAAACAATCTTTTCTCATGTTACATACTAATCCCAGTTCCCTTTCCCTCCCCTTCTTTTACCCTCCACTATTGCCCAATTCCACTCCCAACCCTGAGACAGGGTGAGGTCTCCCAAGGGGAGTCAACTGAATCTCTCACAACACTTTAAGGCAGGACCAAGGTCCTCCTCCCCGTATCTAGACTGAGCAAGGTGTCGCTCCATAGGGAATGGTCTCCAAAAAGTTAGTTCATGCACTAGGTTTAAATATTGGTTCCACGGCCAGAGGCCCCACAATTTGCCCAAGTCACACAACTGTCACCCACATTCAGAGTGCCTAGTTCAGTCCTGTGCAGGTTCCCCAGCTTCCAGTGATGTTTTAACTAAAGGCTGTGTGAACTACAGGTTTCTTATAATAAAACATGCTAAATTTTTTATTAGATCTATAATAAAGTGATTCCCTTTTTTAAAACCACTGTTTCCGTGGAGCTATTCAGTAAGTTGGCTTTCTAAAGTAAAATATAGCCTTTGAAACAAATAATTTTATACGGATTTAAGCTATAATGTGACTCCAAAGCAGATACATAGTAATAATACAAAAATTACAAGTCAATTACTTGTAAAAATAATACAAAACAATTATCTTTGACAATTTAGAAATAAAAGTGTCAGAAAGACCATTTCAGTTCTTATAAGAGCTATCCAATTATAGTATGCTACAAATATGAAGACTATTTAGCTTCCTAAGAGTGGTGATATGTCATGAAAGCTGTATTTCAAATTATCTATTTCATTCCAAATGAATATGCCTATTGCCTTAAACTATAAATGTGTGTGAGGATATGTGATATATACAATCATATTGTTGACTGTCCTGAGTTTCTCAGTTTGAAGTATATTTAGTATGACTGAGAAGAGAGAGAGGAGGTATGAAAGTAGGAGAAAGAGCAGAGTAATGATAGAAAGATAAGAGTAGTCTATCTTCCCCTAGGCTGCTTCTCCAAAGTTAGGATCATTAATATTAGCAGGAATATTAAATTAGACACTGGATCACAAGGACTCCTTTCACGATGATAATAAGGAAATACAAATTTTCTTGGGCACCAAATCAGTTGACATGAAGATCACATAATACATATAACATGTTAACTGAGAAACACACAATACAAAATGTAAAAAAGTAATTTTGAATAAGAGAAATGATTGAAAATGAATTTGAAACTGTTCATTTATTTTCACTCATTTTGACAAGTTAATGTTTCATTAAAAAAAAGCTAGTATGAATTTTTTTAATTCAACATTCTGTGTGTTTATGTGTGTGTGTGTAACACAAATTTATAGAAAGAAAAATATGAATGTACTATATTCTCACATGCACAAGAATATTATAGAATCACATAACATAAACCCCAAAACTATATCAACTTCTGAGAATAGCTCTCTGTTAAAAACAAAAAGAAGAGAGAGAGAAACGGGGGGGGGGGAGAGGAAAGGAGGGAGGGAGGGACGGAGGGAAAGAGGAAGGGAGTGAGAAGGGAGGGAGGGAGGGAAAGAGAGAGAACTAATATCCAACTAGTATTGAATTGTCTAACTCACCCCAAGTCCTATAAAAGAAAAGGAGATAGAACACTTTGTTACTTTTGGCCCTTGAAATAAATACAGTTGCTGTTTTGAATAATAGAGCCTTCCCCATTAGAAATAATGTTAGGCTTGCCATTTTCTTTTTTTTTATTTATTATTATTATCATTACAAATTTTCACCTCCTCCCATTTCCTTTCCCTTCCCCCATTCCCCCTCCCCCCTCCAGTCCAAAGAGCAGTCAGGGTTCCCTGCCCTGTGGGAAGTCCAATGTCTTCCCCCCTCCATCCAGGTCTAGGAAGGTGAGAATCCCAACAGACTAGGTTCCCACAAAGCCAGTACATGGAGTAGAATCAAAACCCAGTGCCATTGTCCTTGGCTTCTCAGTCAGCCCCATTTTCAATATTTAAAATGCTAACTTTATAAGAAAAGGAAGAACTGTGATGCACAAGTAACCCAGCTCACAGAAGCAGATACTGGAGGACTAGAGTTTGTGGTCAGCCTAGAATGCATAAGGGACTCTATCTCATCAAACAAACAGTGACAAAGAGGAAAAACTGTGACAGTACAGAATGAGAATATGGAAACTTCGTAATGTCCTGTATTAATAAACAATTGTGCCATATTTAATACATACTTCATAAAAAAACATTTTATTTGTATAATCAACTAAGCAAATCATTCTTAGTCATGTGAGAGTCAGTCTAATTCTTACTGAGAACTAAATAAAAGCTCTAAACTCTTTTAGTGTATTTACGGAATTGTAGTAGATGCTCTATTAAGAAGACAACTTTTATTGCTTTATTTTGTGATGTTGAGCTAAGTGCACTTATTGTAAGGATTAATGCAACAGATTTATGCAAATGCTGTGGTGACATTTTAAGGGAAATGATGGTACAGACACAGTGTTTTTCCTGTTATTGGGGGACACTTGTCATGTCACTGAGTCAGTTTTACACATAATTCTTTTTCTCACTTTTGTATTGCTACTGACTATCTATGGAATTAGAATTGCTTGTTCCCAGATGTGGTGGCATATACGTGCAAGCCTACCACTCAGGAATCTGATGCAGGAAAATTTTCATGAGTTTCAGAACCTCTTGGGCTATACTGTGCAAAAGAAAGAGAGAGAGGGAGGGAGGGAGGGAGGGAGGGAGGGAGGGAGGGAGGGAGGGAGAGAGGGAGGGAGAGAGGAAGAGGGGCAAATGGAAAAAAGGAGGAAAAAAGTTTACTTAAAAAACATAATATTCACTTATAAACACACACCTATTGTATATATATTACTAAATATATGTATATATGTTTATGACTATACTTTGTATCAACTTGACAGAAATCTAGCCAACACACACACAGCCAACTTGTCACAAAGTATAGTCATCTGAGTGGAGGAAAGCACAATTAAGAAAATTACTCCATAAGGTTGGGCTGTGGCCAAACCTGTGGAGCATTTTCATAATAAGTAACTGTTGAGAGAGGGCACAACCCTTTGTGGGTGGGGCCATCCCTCTGTTCTATAAGAAAGCAGGCTCAGCAAGCCATGCAGAACAAACCAGTAAGCTGCACCCCTCCATGGCTCCTGCCTCCAGGCTCCTGCTCTGTTTGAGTTCCCATCCTGACTTTCTTCAATGATGAACTACAATGTAGAAGTGTAAGCCAAATAAACTTTTTCCTTCCTAACTTGCTTTTTGGTCATGGTGTCTCATCAAAGCAATAGAAATCCAAACTAAAACATACATGCATACATATAACATATATAGACATATGTGTGTGTGTATTACATTTATGCATACACATATATGTATATATGGAATATTATTCTGTAGGCAGAGGCTGCCTGTCCATTTCCCACCTGCCCAGACCCAAATAATTGCATAGAAACTATATTAATTACAACACTGCTTGACCAATCACCTAGACATATTGCTAGCAAGCTCTTATATCTTAAATTAACCCATCTCTACTAATCTGTGCATCATTATGAGGTCATGGCCTACTGCCAAGATTCCAGCAGACTCTCGCAGGTGTCTTTCTCCTCCAATGGCTACATGGCATCTCTCTGACTCATCCTACTCCCTTTGTACATCTGTTTGGATTTTCCACCTGGATTTACTCTGTTAAGCCATTGGCCAAATGCAGCTTCTTTATTAACCAATAGTAATAAAATATATTAACAGTATACAGAGGGAAATCCCCCAATATTATTCACCGTGACTCAAATATGAAATCAACTATGATGAAATAATATAAAATATGATGAAATTTATAAAATATAAATAATTTATATGAAAGAATAAAATAAAAAAGTATACATATATATGCAATGAAGCAATCAATACATAACATTAAAAAAATAAAATCCTATATTTTGCATATAGAGCATATAGAGCTCAAACTATAGAACGACAATTATCAAATACTCATACTCATTTACGGAAACAAATATATAAGGGACACTAGATAAAAGAAAGAAGATGGGCAAAGATGTGCAGACAGAAATTAGGAGGAACTGTGAAGACTGAGAGAGTTTCAGAAGGAAAAACGCAGGTCAGCATTGAGGGTAGAAGGAGGGTAGATGATGTCACTGAAGGAGGTACAGGTTTGCAGAGTCACAAGAATCTCCTGTAACTTTTGCAATTAGCAAATTTTGATAGTAACATTGTGACAAACAAAAAGGTGAGAAATCATTCGCTACATCTCTGATTGGGTTCTAAGTTGTTCCTTTTGTATTGTGTTACTGAATCCCCCAACTCAGGAAAAGCTATGGATGCAGCACCATTGTAATTAAATGTGCAAATTCAGAAAACTGAAGTACACAATGATAATACAAATTGATATTAAACCAATGACATGTTGAGGCTAAATTAAACAATGGATGTTTAGTACCAAAGTTTACATTCTTAATGAATTCCCTATAATTTTCGTCAACAACAAATTTGCAGTTTACATCAAGTCTAAGAAGCAGGAACTTATTCTTCATTACAAATAGACACCTTAAGTTACAAGCATTTTACATAAGAAAAACAGTAACCCATTCTTCTTTAACTATCAGCAGACATATTACCTGTACAGAGAAAACAGATACTTTTCCTTAACTATCATAACTACAAACAAAACCCTTAACCAGCAAGTTATAACTTTTCTGTTTGTCTCCCATTAACCTGCAAGGCATATTGTTCCTGTTTTCATCTCACAACTACCAAAGTCAGATGCAAATTCTCCTTTTATTTTGGAAAATTTATATAACTTTTTGTAGATCAAGAAAAAAAGAAGGGAGAGGGGAGGAATGAAGGGGAGTGGAAAAATGTATAGCTCAGTGAAAACAATAAAAAGGAACACTTATTAAAGCTTATGTGCATATATAAAATTGAAAAAGAAGAAAGACATGATAGTCAGCAAGGCAGATGATAAAGTAGAGAATACTGTAAGCTGTGTACTACAAGCCAGACTTTTGAAATCATTTTACTCTTTGACCTAGTTCTGAAAAAGTCAGTTTCATTCACGTCTTTTCCTAATATTATTGATATTTTTTAGGAATTTTATTTTATTTTCATATAAATAGATCCATTTATTGCATGGTATGTATACCTCAAATAGTAATGCTTGTCCTGGTCTTTCAATTTCTATGAAAGTCTCGACTGTGACAATGGAAGTGGTACTGGCCTTGGCATCACTGTTTCTTGCAGGAACCATAATGCCAACTGTGTATCTCCTCATTTGGGTGTTGGTGTAGAAGAATCACATATACTTACCCCACTGGCTGATTTCAAACTGTCTTCACTTCCAGATAGAGGTAGTTGGTATTCCTGTATTTGTTGACTGACTTTTTTGGGTGCTCAGTGCTATGTGACTACACCTATGCCTGAGATTAGGGAGTTATCTGGAGTTATTTTATCTCATTTACTCTATTCTTATGTTTAATCCCTCACCAAGTGTTTTATTCATCTTGTAAATTGTTATGCTAGTTAGTGGGATACAAAGTGAGAAAGATAGAAAAGGTCCTGACAAATGGATACATTTGTCTTTGATGTATCCATTTCAAAACTGATAAAACATGGCATGCACTGTGTATTGATATATTTAACAGTACATAAAATATTATTTTGTTCCAAAACTTATGCTACATAACAACATATTAATCAATATGACTTATAAAAATAGAATATACAATGCTAGTAGAAATATAACATATTAAAGTTAATTTCTATATGGAATAATGTGTTGGTAAAAACATTTAATAAAGTAGGAATTTTTGTGTCAGATATTGCATGTTTCTTTCTTTTTTTTTTCCAAGACAGGGTTTCTCTGTAGCTTTGGAACCTGTCCAGGAACTAACTCTTGTAGACCAGGCTGGCTTCAAATACACAGAGATCCACCTGCCTCTGCTTCCCAAGTGCTGGGATTGAAGGTGTGCGCCATCACCCAGCTACATGTCTCTTTTCAAATGCTAGGCTAGATGACGCACAATCAAAATACCTTCCATTGCAAGTTTTAAAATATAATATCATATTGTATTCATATTAGTTACATTTAAAACACATTGAACCACATGGTTAGCCACAAGGAATAAAGAGTCGTAAAATGAAATAAATACAAAAAAACTGAATCATTATTATCTTTGTTTATATTTGGCAAACTTACATTAAAATAAGTAATTTTTTTGTCTATGTCAGACACAAAAGAAATTCCATCCCCTCAAATTCTGGTGGTTAGACAAATGCCAGCATTTCTCAGGAGCTTGTGAAGCCAGTTCCCCTCTATCAAAAGGAGCCATTTTCCTTATCACTATCAGAAGGAACACATGGCTATCTGCTGTGCCATTTAGCACACCAAGGTTCATGCTGGCTTCCAGGCACCCTCAGCATCACAACTACCTGTTCTACATCAGCATCCATGCTGTCATCCTTTACCAGGCCTTCTTAGCCCTATTCCCCAGGGAAAGGTGAGTGCGCTGTCTGCCAGTTCCACAGCCCCACCAAGCAGGACAATCAGATCAGCAGCCCCACAATACAGCAGATGCGATAAGGAGTCAATCAAAACAGAAACTCAGTTTATTACTGTGAGGTCAGCTTATATAGGTTAAGTGACACTGTGTGTTGTGGGGGTTCCTCCAGCCAATGAGAGACAGCCAAGCCTTCCCTCTGGCTGGTGGGCATCTAACTAGATATGGCTGTCTCATCCCCACTTAGTAGCTTTGGGACTATCCCTCCAACTCCAGCCAGACTTTTCTCTGTCCTACAGGCCTCAAGGTACAGGCCCTGAGATAATTTTGACCCAACACTCCTTGATCTTCTCCATTCTTCTCACCTCTGCCTCTACCCTAAACTTTCTCTAGCTCAGGAGCTTTTCTCTCCCCAACTACTCATTATTCTTATAATGCTGGTACTTTAGCAATGCTCACTCTCTTTTGCCCTTACGCTCTTTCTGTTCTTCTTTTGATCTCATTCTCTCTTTCCTTCTCTCTCTCTCTCTCTCTCTCTCTCTCTCTCTCTCTCTCTCTCTCTCT
>JABTXL010001118.1:773216-839641 GCA_025134845.1 Neodon shergylaensis | reverse complement strand
CTTCCTTCCTTCCTTCCTTCCTTCCTTCCTTCCTTCCTTCCTTCCTTTCTTTCTTTTATTTTATTGAGCTATTTATTTTTCTCTGAAGCCCTCCCTTCCTCTCCTCTCCCCTTCAATCCTCTCACATGGTCTCCATGCTCCCAATTTATTCAGATCTTATCTTTTTCTACTTTCCATGTAGATTAGATCCATATATGTCTCTCTTAGGGTCCTCATTGTTGTCTAGATTCTCTGGTATTGTGATTTGTAGGCTGTTTTTCTTTGCTTTATGTTTAAAAACCAATTATGAGTGAGTACATATGATAATTGTCTTTCCGACTGGGTTACCTCACTCAATATCATGTTTTCTAGATCCAACCATTTGCCTGCAAATTTCAAGATGCTGGGTTTTCTTTCTGCTATGTAGTATTCCATTGTCTAAATGTACCACATTTTCCTTATTCATTTTTTGGTCGAGGGGTGTTTAGGTTGTTTCCAGGTTCTGGCTATGACAAACAATACTGCTATGAACGCATTTGAGCACATGTCCTTGTGGTGTGCTTGAGCATCCTTTGGGTATATACCCAAGAGTGGGTTTGCTGGGTCTTGAGGAAGGTTGTTTGCTATTTTTTTGAGAAATCACCATACTGATGTCCAAAGGGGTTGTAACAGCCTGTACTCCCACCAGCAATGCAGGAGTGTTCTCTTTACCCCACAACCTCTCCAGCATAAGAAGTATAGACCTAAACAGAGAACTTTCAACAGAGGAATCTAAAATGGCTGAAAGAAACTTAAGGAAATGCTCAACATCCTTAGTCATCAGAGAAATGCAAATCAAAACAACTCTGAGATTTTATCTTACACCTGTAAGAATGGCCAAGGTCAAAAACACCGATAACTCACTTTTTACCAAAAGTGTTTGTCATCACAACAGAAAGGGGACTCGGGCAGCTGGTATTCCCTGATTATTTGGTCTCAGATTTGACAATGAAAAGAAACTGGAGAGAAATGAGAAAGTCCTGTGGTGTTTTGAATGACGAATATCCCCACTAAGTTTTTACATTTAAATACTTGGTCCACAGTTGACGTCATTCTTTGCTGTGACATGGAAGTTCGGGGAGGGAAAGCCTTGCTTTGCACCACTGATGATGAATGATGGGCTTTGAGGTTTTCTATACCCACTGATTTCCGATTCACTCTCTGTTTCTATCCTGAGTGAGGTAACCCAGACCCAAAAAGATGAACATGGGATGTACTCACTCATAATTGGTTTCTAGCCATAAATAAAGGTCACGGAGCCTATAATTGGTGATCCTAAAGAAACTAAATAAGAAGGTGAACCCAAAGAAAAACATATAGTTATTCTCCTGGCTATGGGAAGTAGACAAAATTGCCGGGGAAAAAATTGGGATCTTGGGGGTGGGGTGGGATGGCGGTAAGGGGAGATGGGGAGAGAAAAGTGAGAAGGGGAGGATGGGGGGAACTTGGGGAAACGGGATGATTGGGATAAAGGAAGGTTGGATAGGGGAGCAGGGAAGCACAAATCTTAGTTAAGGGAGCCACCATAGGGTTGGCAAGAGACTTGAACCTAGAGTGGCTCCCAGGAGCCCAAGGAGATGTCCCCAGTTAGTTCCTTGGGCAGCTGAGGATAGGGAACCTGAAATGACCCTATCCTATAGCCATACTGATGAATATCTTGCATATCACCATAGAATCTTCATCTGGTGATGGATGGAGATAGAGACAGAGACCCACACTGGAGCACCAGACTGAGCTCCCAAGGTCCCAGTGAGGAGCAGAAGGAGGGAGAACATGAGCAAGGAAGTCAGGACCACGAGGGGTGCACCCACCCACTGAGACAGTGGGGCTGATCTATTGGGAGCTCACCAAGGCCAGTTGGACTGTGACTGAAAAAAGCATGGGATAAAACCGGACTCTCTGAACATGGCGAACAATGAGGGCTGATGAGAAGCCAAGGACAATAGCACTGGGTTTTGATCCTACTTCATGTTCTGGCTTTGTGGGAGCCTAGCCAGTTTGGATGTTCACCTTCCTAGACCAGGATCGAGGGGGGCGGACCTTGGACTTTCCACAAGGCAGGGAACCCTGACTGCTCTTTGGACTGGAGAGGAAGAGGGAGAGGAGTGGGGGGAGGGGGAGAAGGGTCGGAGGAGGGGGAGGGAAATGGGAGGCTGGGCGGAAACTTTTTTTTTCTTTTTCTCAATAAAAAATTAAAAAAAAATTAAATGCAATTTGGAAAGGAACTATAGACAAAAGAAACTAATAAACAGTGCCAAGATTGACACTTGAAAGAAACCATTGGTAGTGAAAAACTAAAAGCCCTTCCACACTTGGAATTCATACAACAAAGTGAGTATGCTCAAGAAAATCCCCTGATATGCAAACATGGGAAAGATGGGTGTTATGTAAATGGGCTAAAAAGGGTTCTGAGGTTCAAGGCCCAGGATATTGGGAATGCACATTTTTGTTTAGCTCACTAGCTCACTCCCATTTTTGGGGAATGTTTCCCCTGCTTGTATACATATTTCCAGTAGTCTAAATTATTACCCTTGGATACATGAACAGATATCTTTTGAAATCAGTTCCCACCTAGTACAGCATTATGTTACCACTCGTTATTCATTTCCTTCTTTTATAAAAACCAGCAGAAGAAAGTTTTTTTTTTAATTTTGAAAGCAAAATTAAAATGTCAATGACTTGTACTTGCAGAAAATATGATTCAGTAAAATGATTTCAACATACAATACCACTACTGAGGTAGTGGAAATCTACTTGTTTACATAAATTATTCTGCTCTCAGAAGATTTTGTTAGCTATCTTTAGGGAAATAAGCACAACTAATAGCAACACTATTTTCCTCTTGCAGAATTACTTTGCCCTATGGCAAGATGTTTTTCCTTGGCAGTCTTGAGTGAGTTCTTGTTCAAGAAAATTAAGAGATAATTTAGGAAGAACATACGGACAGGAGCCTCTGTTCCAACTCAGGAAGAGGTTATAACAGTACATTTCCTTAGACATGGATTAGCCTAGCCTTGAATAAACCAAGATAATAAATAATCTGACCTTTGAAAATGTTAGAAACTTCAATTATTATTTGAATATGTGTCATGAGTAAAGTTAAAAACAAGAACAATAAAAATATAACAAATAAAGATGTATCATACCAAAGTTTCCTGACTAGATTTTTGTCAATGTGCTACAAATAAAGTTATCTGAAAGGACAGAACCTCAATTGAGAAAATGCTTCCTTAAGATATAGCTGTAATGCATTATCTTAATTAGTGATTGAAGGGGGAGGAAGCATTCCACTGGGTGGTTCCATCTGTGGACTGGTGGTCCTGGGTTCTATAAGAAAGCAGGCTGAGCAAATCATGGAGAGCAAGCAAGTGAGCAGTACCCCTCCATGGCCTTTGCATCAACTCCTGACTCTAGGTTCCTTCCCTGTTTGTGTTACTGAACCAACTTCCTTAAATAATAGACTACAAAGTGGAAGTGAAAGCCAAATAAATACTTTTACTCCTCAACTTGCTTTTTGGTCATGGTGTTACATTGCAGAAGTAGAAACCCTAACTGACATTCAGTTCACAGATATGATTGGAATACAGAGATGTAGTAAATATATAAAGATTAAATTTAATTCAGTAAGCCCAATTAATTATTTTCTCTGATGTACAGGGAATAAATAACCCATTAGCAAGACACAGGGCCTTTCTTGGATTAGTTATCTTTCTCTGGCCCTTATTCTTCTTGCTGTAAGGGCCACAAATGCTCACCTATCTATTTCTTCAGACCTTTTGCCTCTATGTTCTGAACAGAAAAATAATCACTTGTTAACTGTAACACATGATAACCTGAGGGGGAAAAATAATAACCAATTGCAGGGTATAGTACCCAAACTCTCCCTCTACAAGACTATGCTACATGTCTGTCATTTTCAGAGACACCCCTCATCCTTGATTAGGGATGCCTTGAAAAGACCAAACAAAACACCTATTGATACCCCTGGTTGGCACCTTCAGAGAGCATTTATTATCACCTCCTCTCTTCTTCATGACACAGATGGCATTAAGCAGCAGGCCTGTTCCTTTTCATGCTATTGGTTTTTTACCTGTGAAAAGTTAATTTGCTGTAAATCCAAAATCTTTAATGTGCCTGTCCTGATGCTTAATATCACCATTCTAAACTCCATTGATCCAGGCTGCACCAGAAATTAAGCACATCTCTGTCTCTTGCCTGCAAATTGCTGGAGCTGTTGGTCTCAGGGCATCTCACTACAATGAGAAGATTTTTTTCCCCAACAATGGTATCACAACAATTCTATTGAGGTGTTAGTTCTGCCTCCACCTAAATAACATTTTCCTAGCGAATAATTTGGACCGTGAATTCCATACTAGGACTCTTTAATTCCTCTGATTTTCCAACTCATCAAAACACCTTTGCAGAGCTAACAGAAGCAGTTACAAGACTCTCTGAATAATTCCCAAATAGATGTTCTTAGCTTAGTTCAAATTGTTGCAGTTACTTGCACATGTACCAAAACATCTTACAAACTTACATAACTTACAAAAAAACATCAACCAAGATGGAAACTAATGTTCAGGGACTATGCCAAAAGACCACCTATCAATATGCCTTCTAACCAGCTACCAGATCAAAGACTAACTCTTCTCCAGAACCTGGTTCATAGCATCCCCAACAAAGGGCCCAATATTGCCCTGGTGTTAATATTTGGCTATTTCTTTCTTAATTGCAGTTTTAGGTTTATCTCTAAACTTACAAATACTATTAGATAGAAGATGCTCTTGACAATAAAATCCATAATGCCCTGGCCTCTAGAAGCCACAACAGCCCTCTGAACATATACTAGAAATCTGCCTCATTGAAATTTTCTTTTATAGATCAGAATTTCTAAACACTGCCACAAACACAATAAACCTGCTAGAACAGCCGCCACAGAGCAGCTGATAAGAGCCCAGTATGTTTCTTCAGAGAGTTGCTACTTTCCCCAGGAACAGGAATGATTACTTTCAACATCTGAGAGGCATCTAAGGGTAAAACTGAGAGCCAACATGGCTTTAAGACTCATTTCTTCTATCCTGAACAATCATTTGAAAGAAATGTGAAGATCTGAATAATAACTACTCTCATGAGCTCATGAACACAAGGAAGTGGATCTATTGGAAACAATTATAAGGACTAGGAACTATGGCCTGGTTGCAGGAGGTGTGGCACTGCAACAAGATGGGTTTTGAGGTTCCAAAAGTCCATGCTAGGCCCAGTTCTCCCCACCCATGGATCAGACTGTATCTCGCATACACAGCTCCAGCATTCACCTGCTTACGTCCATGTTCTCCACCACGATAATGGACTAAACCTCTAAAACTGATCTTGCTAACCTAAGGTTCTTATAGGGAACAGATCAGCATAAATGGCATCAATTCATTGAAGATATATAAATATAGTATATATACTTACATACACAGACATATATATTATTTTAGACAAATATAAAATAAGTATTTGAGGCTTCATGAAACAATCTTGGTGTTATGAATTTTTTGTCCTCCAGCCTTCTTTTGTATTGTCCTCTTCCACCACCCCAGTTAGAGTCTCCCCCCTTTATTTTCATATTTCCATTTCATATCACCCGTATCCTGCTCTTACCATCTTAATTCCCCTGCACACTGTTTTCCCTAATGGTCTCTATATACTTTTCTGGCTGTATGGTTCGTCTATGTTAAACACTCATGTCTAAAGATTTGAAGCTGAGAACCAGGTGCGAGAGCACATCTGGTCTTTGTCTTTCTGAGTCTGTGATAGTTCACTCAATATTATTTTTCTAGATTCATCCATTTACCTACATTATGTCTATGCATTATGTTTTTATTATCCCTTCATCTGCTGAAAGATGTTCAAATTATTTCCATTTCTTATCTATTGAATGTTTTCTACAAAGTGTCCCATTGTTTCTGTATGTGATGCCATCTATGCTACTGAATAATGACAGAGTGAAGATCTTTGCTAGAGACAAACATATAATCAAAAACAGACATGGAGTCACAATAGACAGGCATACAGGAACAGACAGTCACAGGAACATATTTACAAGACAGCTTTGTTCAGGTAGGCACAGATTCAAACATATACAATGGAATAACCAAGGCTAGAAGACATAGGAAACATGAAGTTGTAACATGAGGGCTATGCTTGTTGGGGTTTCTGTCCCGCCAAGTTCCCACAATCAATTTCCAAAGAAAATCACACAGAGTCTATATTAATGATAGACTGATTGACCCATTCACTCAGGCTTCTTATTAACTCTTATAACTTATATTAACCCATGATTCTTATCTATGTTAGCCACATGGCTCGGTACATTTTTCGGTGGGGGTAGGTCACATCCTGCTTCTTCGGTGTCTGGAAAGGACTGGGGAAAGAGCTTCCTTCTTCCTAGAATACTCCTGTTCTCATTGCCCCACCTCTACTTCCTGTCTGGTTGTCCTACCTATACTTCCTGCCTGGCTACTGGCCAATCAACATTTATTTATAGTATAATTGACAGAATACAGAATTGTCCTGCACCATGAAGTAGAGAGTTTAAATCTGGACTAGCACTTGACTAAATAATTCCAAGGGGAAGTGCTTTGATTTCTTTCCTTGTACAACACCAGTGCATTATTGGTGAATTAGGTTAATTATTAATGTGTTTAGTCCTTACAAATGGATTTCTTGGAGAGAAAAGAAATATGGGCTTATGGGTTTTGCTTCTTAATATATTAATCTAGTCAATACCTATTGATGGGAGAGTTGAAGTCATTAACATTTAGTTATCACTGAAATATGTATTTTTTGGTTTGTATTTTGTTTTTTGGTATTTTGAAATAGGGTTTCTCTGTAACTTTGGAGTCTGCCCTGGAACTTGCTGTGTAGACTAGGCTGGCTTCAAACTCTCAGAGATCTGCCTGCCTCTGCCTCTGCCTCTGCCTCCCAAGTGCTAAGATTAAAAAGGCAGGCACCACCACCACTAGGCTGAAATGTGTGTATTGATTGCATTCATTTTGATGGCTTTTCTACTATTTGTGTTCTTAGTTATGGTTTCTATTTTATTAATTATGGCTTAATTTGTTTTCTTTCTTGTCTCTTGACAGTGTATAACCTTATCTTCAGTTTAAAGTTTTTTTCCAGTATTATTTTCAGTGTTGTTTTAGTTTTCCAACAGAAACATTTTTTTTTGGCTATTTGGATCATGGAAAATTTTTCTTTCCCTCAATAATAACATACAGTTTTTCTCTTTGCTGTGTAGTTTGCTAGTGATGGTCTTTTAGAACTTGCAGTGTCTTTCTCTAGGCTCTTCTGGCTTTCAGAATTTTTATTAAGAAGTTATCTGCTATTATGATGGGTTTTACTCTATTTTTTCTCTTGTAGCTTTCAATATTTTCTATTCCTTTGTTTATTTAGTGTTTTAGCTGTAATATGCCTTGAGTAATTTCTTTATCAGTCTTGTTAAGATAGAAATCTGTGTGTTTCTTGTAATTATATGGGTACATCTCTTTTTACTTTGAAAGTGTTTTCTTCTGTAACATTGTTAAAAATTTAGTGTATGCCAGATTCTTCTCATTGTATTCCATATTTCTTGAATGCTTGATTATCATACTTTAAAATTATTTTATCTTTTTTGTATATTTGATCTAGATTCAGTAATTTATCTTTGAATTCTGGTGCTCTATCTTCTGCTTGATTCATTCTTTTAGCAAGGCTTTCCCCCGAGTATCCTAATTGGAATATAGAATCTTTACATTTTATCTTTATTTAAGCTTTGGATCTCTTCAATGTTTCTGTCTCTTTATGGAACTCAGATTTCACATCACTAATTACCTTCATCATTTCATTTAGCTCTGTATTAGTATTTTTCTGCACACCAGTCATGCATTTATTGTTCTCTAAATTTCTTGAAGTATTTGTTACAAATTTATCATTGTTCTTTTTAAATTCTGTGTTCTTGAGTTTATTTAGGCAATTCTCATTAAAGAACACTTATTTAGGACTAGTGGTTTTGATGGGAGACCTGCTATCTTAGTCATTCATGGTTTGTTTTGTTTTGTAATTTGAACTATGGACTTATTTCTTTGGTTGTATGTCTGGTAGATGATCTGTCTAATTATCCTAGGAAAAGCTGGGTCCCACATCATGATTCTGGTGCTTGGTTTGTGGTTGTAAGAGATAGCCTTTGGAAGAGTTGAGAATGGGAAAGGAAAGAAGAAACTTACCAGACAAAGGTGGCTTGTGAACAAATCTTGTGGGATGCAGGTTTAAAGTTATGTCTGTGGGTGTGGAGATAGCCAAAGGCACTGGGGTTGAAAAGATAAAAAAGGGAAGAATAAAGTTCACTTGAGGACAAAGATGATTCTACCTAATTCATCTCCTAGAATTTAAAAAAATTATATAACAAATATTATCATCCTAAAACCATAAAAACAAAGTATAGATTTCAGGCTGATGTAGATATCCTATGGAAAAAAAATGCAAAACATACAATGTTTTTTTAAGTACATAAAACATCTTTCCCTGGAGTTTATTTTGTAAATATGATACCATTATAATCCTACCCTGGGCAATTTAAATATACTCAAGAAGTACATTTAGAACAGCAAACATAAAATAACAGGTACTATTTTTGATATAAAGAGAGAGGATACTACTTCTTTTTAACATTCCTTCCTGCTATATTCCTCCCATATAACTCCCAAATGCTATTTTAATACATTTTTAGAAAAATAATTACAGTTGCTACATTTGAAATAATTAAAATGCCATGTCGCAGAATATTTTTTAGAATAAACTATTTTTAGCATTACAGCTCTCACGTTTAGACTATGAATCATAAGGAAAAATCATTTTCTTTATTAGCCTTTATATATATGTGTGTGTATATATACATATATATGTATATGTACACAAATACAGTACAAAAGACACATTAGAGTGTGTAGTGAATTTGAATGCTAAATTAAACATAGATGAACATTGTTGAATCTAGTTTTTTTCTCATTAAAATTCTTTTTAAATTAATATTTCTTCAACTCATTATAATGGTCAGAATGATTCCAGTGCAATCTTAGAAGTTTCACAAGGACCCCGAACAGTAAATATTTTTTTATTAGTACAATGGTGAAATTTTGATAGTTATTAGTCTGATTCTCAGAAAAGTATGTATTTTGAACAGTGGTTAACAATTTTCTAAAATTTATTTTGAATAAACATCATTCCTTAAGATAGAATACCATGTGGCTCATTCTATTATGACAACTTACACCTTATTTAGTGGGCAGCAAATTCTCAGCAATGTTTTAGTGATCTCTGCAGTAAAATTAATTTTCACGTAGCCACATTATTTAATATAGCTTTCCAGCTTTGATTTACCCTGCAATCATCTTGGTTATGCATGTATTCAATAATACATAGGATACTTTGGGTTTCATTAAACTTGTTTCAGAAAAACAGTAAAATAATTTGAACATTAATGAAGTTAAACTTCAAATTAATTTTATTTTATTGAAAGTGCATTGGGCATGGCATACATATTCGTCCTGAGTTCTAACAAGACCCGAGACTCAGGTACCTCACAATTGACTAGTGAGACCCTGTGGATAGAGTTCGAAAAACTATATTACATTATCACTGTTAACTTTAAAATATAGTTACCCAGTTGTTATTGAGTTCTAATTGTAAACATATTCATCATATGACAAATATCAAAGCATATCTTCTATGGCATTGTATCATATATTTAACTTACTAAAAATACTGATCCCAAAAGATTTATTGATTTAAATTTAATTTTATATATCATATTAATTAAAATAGATATAAATCCTTTTAAAAGGTACCCCATCTGCTTTTGGAATAACAACATGTCCTTTAGGATTTTTGCTGCTGCAATTACAGAAGCGTAAATGTGCTACTCAGAAGGTTAATTCTAATCACCACAGAGCATTTTTGCAATTATACATGAAAAAGCTTGGAGACATTTACTTTTAGCACAATTTAAGGCCTTTTCCATCTTTGGGTGTCAGCATGGACTTAGTTCCTTTTACAAAATCAATTCAGTACAATTGGCTGCAATTGCTATTTTCTTTTATCGACCTCAAACTGTCCTGATTGGGCAGGTATACACTCTGATACTTTGACACTTTTCTAATCCTATTTGTAATCTTTTAGATGTTTTCGAAATTATCCTGGTGTTCTGGTAGTAAATGAGACTTCTCCAGGTTATCTTGACTTGTCTTGCCCTGAGTGCTGTCTTTGATGGCACCTAGTGGGGACAAAATAAGAGAGGTCATAGTCTTGGTGCTAAACTCTGTGAAAAAAGCTGCATTGACACATGGGCAGGAAAAGGACTACAGATGTTTTGGAAATACTCCAATGGTCGAGAAAGGATTTATTTATCATATGTCTTATCAATTTATCTAACTTAGCCTTGAATTTACAGTTGCTAGCCTCTCATTTGCTAAGATTTAGTGAATGCGCCAAGTTTTTGGGTAAACTATTCCTATTTCTTTTACTTTTACAGCTTTAAACATCATTCTAAAAAAAAAATCAATGTATTTTTCCATAATCTTCCCAGATACATTTTCCCAGTTTCATCAGTAAACTTTAATTTTCCACTTCTATCACTCGAAGATGTGGGTAACCGTGAAGGGCAGGGAAAACAAGAGTAACAATGCTTCTGAAGATGTCACCGTGGTGATATTTTCTTTGTGTTATGGAAAATAAAGCTTGCCTGAGGATCAGAGTGTGGAGCAAGCCACTAGCTAGCAATAGAGGCCAGGCAGTGGTGGTACACACCTGGAATGCCACCACTGGGGAGGCAGAGGCAGACAGATTTCTGTGAGTTCAAGGTCAACCTGGGCTAAAAGATAGTGATTCAGTCACAAAGAGAAACCGAACCAGGCCGTGGTGGCTCACACCTTTAATACTAGTACTTGTGAGTTACACACCTTTAATTCCAACACTAGAAAGGTGGAGACAGGAGTGATATGGCTGGGCAGAGAGAGGAATATAAGGCCTGAGGAGACAGGAGAGCAAGCCATTCAGTATGAGGACTTGTAGAGACAGGATACCCCATTCAGTCAAAGGATTTCACAGAGATAAGAACTAGTGGCTTGCTGCTCTGCTCCTCTGATCGTTCAGCTTTTAATCCCTAAAATATGACTCTGGGTTTTTATTATTAAGACCAATTAGAATCCGTGCTGCATATAACCTCCTTTTACTTCCATTCAGTTGTTAATTTGTTGTAATTACTGCAGTTCGATACATATATGGTTACAGGCATAATTGTACTATTATACCATTGTGCTATGGTGCTCAGAACCAGGATCTGCAAATTCTTTTTTTTCTTTTTTAAATTTATTTATTTTTTAAAGATTTCTGCCTCCTCCCCGCCACTGCCTCCCATTTCCCTCCCCCTCCCCCCGATCAAGTCCCCCTCCCCCGATCAAGCCCCCCTCCTCATCAGCCCAAAGAGCAATCAGGGTTCCCTGACCTGTGGGAAGTCCGAGGACCACCCACCTCCATCCAGGTCTAATAAGGTAAGCATCCAAACTGCCTAGGCTCCCACAAAGCCAGTACGTGCAGTAGGATCAAAAACCCATTGCCATTGTTCTTTTTTTTAATTTGCATCTTTTTTTAATTTTTTATTTATTTATTAAAGATTTCTGACTCTTCCCCGCTACCGCCTCCCATTTCCCTCCCCCTCCACCAATCAAGTCCCCCTCCCTCGTTAGCCCAAAGAGCAATCAAGTTTCCCTGCCCTGTGGGAAGTCCAAGGACCACCCATCTCCATCCAGGTCTAGTAAGGTGAGCATCCAAACTGCCTAGGCTCCCACAAAGCCAGTTCGTGCAGTAGGATCAAAAACCCATTGCCAGCGGGGTGATGGTGGCGCACGCCTTTAATCCCAGCACTCGGGAGGCAGAGGCAGGTGGATCTCTGTGAGTTCGAGACCAGCCTGGTCTACAGAGCTAGTTCCAGGACAGGCTCCAAAGCCACAGAGAAACCCTGTCTCGAAAAACACACAAACAAACAAACAAAAAAAAAAAACATTGCCAATTTTCTTGAGTTCTCAGTAGTCCCTGAGTTCTCAGTAGTCCTCATTGTCCACTATGTTCAGCAAGTCCGGTTTTATCCCATGCTTTTTCAGACCCAGGCCAGCTGGCCTTGGTGAGTTCCCGATAGAACATCCCCATTGTCTCAGTGTGTGGGTGCACCCCTCGCGGTCCTGAGTTCCTTGCTCGTGCTCTCTCTCCTTCTGCTCCTGATTTAGACCTTGAGATTTCAGTCCAGTCCTCCAATGTGCGTCTCTGTCACTCTCTCTGTCTCCTTTCATTGCCTGATGAAGGTGAATATTCAGGAGGATGCCTATGTGTTTTTCTTTGGGTTCACCTTCTTATTTAGCTTCTCTAGGATTGCGAATTATATGCTCAATGTCCTTTATTTATGGCTAGAAACCAAATATGAGTGAGTACATCCCATGTTCCTCTTTTTGGGTCTGGCTTACCTCACTCAGGATAGTGTTTTCTATTTCCATCCATTTGTATGCAAACTTCAAGAAGTCCTTGTTTTTTTACTGCTGAGTAGTACTCTAATATGTATATATTCCTTACTTTCTTCATCCATTCTTCCATTGAAGGACATCTAGGTTGTTTCCAGGTTCTTGTGAAAGGTTAGAGTCAAAGCAGATGTTGTCCATAGTTGTAGAGTGCTGATGGTTGGAAATAATGAAGGAATCTGACTCAACTGATCAGTGACTCCCTTTTTAAATGTGATGTCACTCCTGTAACAGTAAAGTCAAAGTGAAGAGCACAGTGAATGACCTGAAATGAAATCACAGTCTTGTTTGCTGTGAACCAGTGATAAGTGTGTCCTTAAAATAATGGAAAGTATTCTAACAATCTAGATATTAAGAACATACGGTTTCACACTAGAGTATTGGCAGAATAGACACAAAAATGTTTACAGTGACTTTCTTGGGCAAGTGCAAGCAGGGGTCACTACAATATAAAGAAGGTTAACAATAAAATGATTTTGATCATTGTTATTACGGTGAAAATCAATACCAACAAAGCTCACACCCAAGTGCACTGAAACAGGTATGCATACCTATTTATGTTTGTGTATATTTAAGATTATTTAGCTAAAACGATGAAGGCTAACCTAAACCTTAGTCAAGAACATATGGATTGGTAAAAGACAAATATTCAGTTAGTAGTCCTAAAGAAATATTTTTAATAAGTTAGATAGTTTTACTAAGAAATAATTATAATATATTTAGATATTAGTTGTGATATGATAAGATTAACAGGTTTTCATAAAAATCCAGACATACTCATAGTAATAGAAATGTGTTAGATGTAGTTCTAAGTTTGAAGCATGATTCTACAAGTAGGTAATGCTCTGGTGATTTTCCAATGCTTGCTTGTGAGTGAAGCTTCTATTATTAAATTCGCTCACTTACTTGTTTTGTTTGCTTGCTTAAAATTGCTTCTCATGATGAGTTGTTCGAATATAATTTATTTCTTAGGTCTTCCATCTTTTCCTCAGGAAATGGTTTGCAATTTTCCTACATCAATTTTAAGGATTGTTATTGATTTGTCAGCTTCTGTTTCTGTGGGCATCAATCTTATTGCAAGAGGAAAAATATTTAGAAACTTGATTTTTGTTCTGGAAAGCCACTAAGAGCAAGGGAGACTGATTAATAGCTACTTTATTTCAATGAAAGATGTTTTCATTTCTACATTTATAACCAACATTTACTTTTAAAAATACATTTTCAATTAAGTGAAAACACATAGATCATATGTAGAAACAGAAGACACTGACGTTCTACTTTTATTTAGTGATATTTATTTCCAGGAAACTTTTAATGCATGGAATACATCATACTATAGGAATAGAAGATGATGGCGAGAGTTTATGACCCCGCGGCAGCAGCCTGGGACAGGGAACTCAGAAGTTCCTCAACCCCCTATCCTTCCTGGGCTCTCTGCAAGGCCTCTACTCCCTGCATACTGCCTCTTTCTTTCTATCCCACCCAGCTTGCATCCAGAACCCTCCCGCCTTCTGCCCCCCTGCCCTCTTTGGGCACATAACATCACCCAGCTCAGCCTGTCTGGACGCTGGGTCCAAATCCTCAGGGCAACCAGGCGGGCAGGAGTTCCTTTGTTTTAAAAGCCTGCCTGCACCAAGCAAGGTAGGCGCTTTGTTTACGAGCTACCCAACCAGCGCGGAGACCTGATCTCGGCACCATGAGAGCCAGCATTGAGGAGAGCCATCATTGGGCACGGAGATCTGATCTCGGCACCAGGAGAGCCATCACTGGGGAGAGCCATCACTGGGAAGGTACATCAGTAGGCAAGGAGACCTGATCCTGTAAAAGAAGATCCAGAGGGGAGCATTCAGTGGAAGAGATGGGCAGGTGCCAATGCAAGAATTCACCCAAAAATCTGAAAAGCAACATGAAACCACCAGAAACCAGCGACCTCAAAACAGGAGGACATGAACACCTTAATCAAGAAGAATTAGAAAAAATTGACTTTATGAAAGTGATTGACGCCATTAAACAGCATGTAAAGAACGCCCTTATAGAAATGGATGAGAAATATAACAGAAAGTTTGAAGAATTGAATAAATCAGTGAATGATACTCTAGAAAACCAAGGAAAAAAAATCAAACAGATAATGCCAACAGTTCAAGACTTGAAAACTGAAATGGAGGCAAAGAAGAAAACACAAACAGAGGGCCATCTGGACATGGAAAATTTAAGTAAACAAACAGAGACTACAGAAACAAGCATAACCAACAGAATAAAAGAGATAGAAGAAAGAATCTCAGATTCTGAAGATAACATAGAGAAAATAAACACACTGATCAAAGAAAACAGCAAGTCCAAAAACTCTCATCACAAAACATTCAGGAAATATAGGACACAATAAAAAGACCAAACCTAAGAATAATAGGAGTAGAAGAAAGAGAAGTGCAACTCAACGGTCCAGAAAATATATTTAATAAAATTATAGAAGAAAACTTTCCCAACCTAAAGAAAGCTATACCTATGAAGGTTCAAGAAGCATACAGAACACCGAATAGGCTGGATAAAAAAAAAATGCCCTCGCCATATAATAATCAAAACACAAAGCATACAGAATAAAGAAAGAATATTAAGAGCTGCAAAGGAAAAAGGCCAGGTAACATATAAAGGTAAACCTATCAGACTTACACCTGACTTTTCCATGGAAACCATGAAAGCCAGAATGTCCTGGATGGATGTACTGCAGAAACTAAGAGAACATGGATGGAAGCGCAGACTACTATACCCAGCCAAGCTTTCGTTCACTATAAGTGGAGAAAATAAAATTTTCCAGGATAAAAACAAATTTAAACAATACGTAGCCACAAATCCAGCTTTACAGAAAGTAATAGAAGGAAAATCACTAGCCAAGGAGTCCAACAATGACCACAATAACTCAGACATCTAGAGACCCTTCACCAGCACAACTCAAAGAAGGGAAACACACAAACTCTACGACTAAAAGAGTGACCGGAGTTAACAACCACTGGTCATTAATATCACTTAATGTCAATGGACTCAACTCACCTATAAAAAGGCACAGGCTAAGAGAATGGATATGAAAACAGGATCCAACATTCTGCTGTTTACAAGAAACATACCTCAACCACAAAAACTGGCACCTACTCAGAGTAAAGGGCTGGGAAAAGGCTTATCAAGCAAATGGACCTAAGAAACAAGCAGGTGTGGCCATACTAATCTCTAACAAAGTTGACTTCAAACTTAAATCAATCAGAAGAGATGGAGAGGGACATTTTATACTCATAACAGGAACAGTTAGTTCATCAGGGTGAAGTCTCAATCCTGAATATCTATGCCCCAATATAAAAGCACCCACATACATAAAAGAAACATTGCTAAAACTCAAGCCAGGCATCAAACCGCACACACTAATAGTAGGAGACTTCAACACTCCTCTCTCACCAATGGACAGGTCAATCAGACAGAAACCTAACAGAGAAATAAGAGAATTAATGGAGGTAATGAAGCAAATGGACTTAACAGACATCTATAGAACTTTTCACCCAAATAGGAAAGAATATACCTTCTTCTCTGCAGCTCATGGAACCTTCTCCAAAATTGACCACATAGTCGGTAACAAAGTAAACATCCACAGTTACAAAAAAATATTAGTAACCACATGTGTCTTATCAGATCACCATGGATTAAAGTTAGAATTCAACAACAATGCTACCCCCAGAAAGCCTACAAATTCATGGAAACTGAACAGTCAACTACTGAACCACACCTGGATTAAGGAAGAAATAAAGAAAGAAATTAAAGTCTTCCTGGAATTTAATGAAAATAAAGAAACAACATACTCAAACTTATGGGACACTATGAAAGCAGTCCTAAGAGGAAAGCTGATAGCACTAAGTGCCCACTTAAAAAAAACAGAGAAAGTACACATTGGAGACTTAACAGTCAGTCCACCTGAAAGCTCTAGAAAAAAAGGAAGCAGACTCACCTAGGAGGAGTAGAAGACTGGAAATAATCAAACTGAGGGCTGAAATCAACAAAATAGAATCACAGAAAACAATCCAAAGAATCAATGAAACAAAAAGCTGGTTCCTGGAGAAAATCAACAAGATTGATAAACTCCTATCCAAACTAATCAAACAGCAGAGAGAGAATTTGCAAATTTATAAGATCAGAAATGAAAAGGGGGACATAACCACAGAAACAGAGGAAATTCAGAGAATCATTAGATCTTACTACAAAAGCCTGTATACCACAAAACTGGAAAATGTAAAGGAAACGGACACCTTTTTAGATAAATACCATATACCAAAGTTAAACCAGGACCAGCTGAACAATCTAAATAGACCTGTTAGTCGTGAAGAATTAGAATTTGTTATCAAAAACCTCCCTACCAAAAAGAGCCCAGGTCCAGATGGCTTCAATGCGGAATTCTACCAGAACTTCCAAGAAGACCTAATACCTATACTCCTTAATGTATTTCACAATATAGAAACAGAAGAGTCATTGCCAAATTTCTTTTATGAAGCTACAGTTTCTCTCATACCAAAACCACACAAAGACTCAACCAAAAAAGAGAATTATAGGCCAATCTCACTCATGAACATCGACTCAAAAATCCTCAACAAAATACTGGCAAACCGAATCCAAGAACACATTTGAAATATTATCCTTTATGATCAAGTAGGCTTCATCCCAGAGATGCAGGGCTGGTTCAACATACGAAAATCTATCAATGTAATCCATCATATAAATAAACTGAAAGAAAAAAAACATATGATCATTTCATTAGATGCTGAAAAAGCATTTGACAAAATTCAACATCCCTTTATGATAAAAGTCTTGGAGAGATTAGGGATACAAGGGTCATACCTAAATATAATTAAAGCTATATACAGCAAGCCGACAGCTAACATCAAATTAAACGGAGAGAAACTCAAAGCCATCTCCACTAAAATCAGGAACACGGCAATGCTGTCCACTCTCGCCATATCTCTTCAATATAGTGCTTGAAGTTTTAGCAATAGCAATAAGACAGCATAAGGGGATCAAGGGGACTCGAATCGGAAAGGAAGAAGTTAAACTTTCGTTATTTGCAGATGATATGATAGTGTACATAAACGACCCCAAAAAACTCCACCAAAGAACTCCTACAGCTGATAAACACCTTTAGTAATGTGACAGGATACAAGATCAACTCCAAAAAATCAGTTGCCCTCTTATACAGAAAGGATATGGAAGCAGAGAGGGAAACCAGAGAAACTTCACCTTTCACAATAGCCACAAACAGCATAAAATATCTTGGGGTAACTCTAACCAAGGAATTAAAAGATCTATTTGACAAGAACTTTAAGGCATTGAAGAAAGAAATTGAAGAGGATACCAGAAAATGGAAGGATCTCCCTTGCTCTTGGATTGGGAGGGTCAACATAGTAAAAATGATAATTCTACCAAAGGCTATTTATAGATTCAATGCAATCCCCATCAAGGTCCCATCAAAATTCTTCACAGATCTTGAGAGGAAAATAATCAACTTTATATGGAAAAACAAAAAACCCAGGATAGCCAAAACAATCTTATACAATAAAGGAACGTCTGGAGACATTACAATCCCTGACTTCAAACTCTATTACAGAGCTGCAGTAATGAAAACAGCATGGTACTGGCATAAAAACAGAGAAGTCCACCAATGGAATCGTATAGGAGACCCGGTTTTTAGCCCACAAACCTATGAACACATCATTTTCGATAAAGGAGCTAAAAGTATACAATGGAAGAAAGAAAGCATCTTCAACAAATGGTGCTGGCACAACTGGATGTCAATCTGTAGAAGAATGAAAATAGATCCATATCTATCACCATGCACAAAACTCAAGTCCAGATGGATCAAAGACCTCAATATCATTCTGAACACACTGAACCTGATAGAAGAGAAAATGGGAAGTACGCTACAACAGATGGGCACAGGAGATCGCTTCCTATGTATAACCCCAGCAGCACAGACATTAAGGGCAACATTGAATAAATGTGTCCTACTGAAACTGAGAAGCTTCTGTAAAGCAAAGGACACTGTCACTAAGACAAAAAGGCAACCCACTGACTGGGAGAAGATCTTCACCAACCCTGCAACAGACAAAGGTCTGATCTCCAAAATATATAATGAATTCAAGAAACTAGACTTTAAAATGCTAATTATCCCAATTAAAAAATGGGGCACTGAACTGAACAGAGAATTCTTAACAGAAGAAGTTCAAATGGCCAAAAGATACTTAAGGTCATGCTCAACCTTCTTAGCAATCAGGGAAATGCAAATCAAAACAACTTTGAGATATCATCTTACACCTGTCAGAATGGCTAAAATCAAAAACACCAATGATAGTCTTTGCTGGAGAGGTTGTGGAGAAAGGTGTACCCCTATCCATTCCTGGTCGGAATGCAAACTTGTGCAACCATTTTGGAAATCAGTGTGGAGGTTTCTCAGGAAATTTGGGATCAACCTACCCCTGGACCCAGCAATACCACTCTTGGGAATATACCCAAGAGATGCCCTATCATATGACAAAAGCATTTTTTCAACTATGTTCATAGCAACATTATTTGTAATAGCCAGAACTTGGAAACAACCTAGATGTCCTTCAATGGAAGAATGGATGAAGAAAGTGTAGAATATATACACATTAGAGTACTACTCTTTCATAAAAAACAATGACTTCTCGAATTTTGAATGCAAATGGATGGAAAGAGTAAACACTATCCTGAGTGAGGTAACCCAGACCCAAAAAGAGGATCATGGGATGTACTCACTCATAATCGGTTTCTAGCCATAAATAAAGGTCACTGAGTCTATAATTTGTGATCCTAAAGAAGCTAAATAACAAGGTGAACTCAAAGAAAAACATATAGTTATTATCCCTGCTATGGGAAATAGACAAGATTGCTGGGCAAAAATTTGGGATCTTGGGGGTGGGGTGGGATGGGGGTAAGGGTAGAAGGGGAGAGAAAAGTGAGAAGGGAAGGATGGGGGAACTTGGGGAAACGGAATGATTGGGGATAAAACAAGGTTAGATAGAGGAGCAGGGAATCACATAACTTAATTAAGGGAACCACCTTAGGGTTGGTAAGAGACTTGAACCTAGAGTGGCTCCCAAGTGCCCAGGGCAATGTCCCCAGTTAGTTCCTTGGCAGCTGAGGATAGGGAACCTGAAATGACCCTATCCTATAGCCATACTGATGAATATCTTGCATATCACCATAGAACCTTCATCTGGTGATGGATGGAGATAGAGACAGAGATCCACGCTGTAGCATCGGAAAGCTTCCAAAGTCCCAATGAGGAGCAGAAGGAGGGAGAACATGAGCATGGAAGTCAGGACCACGAGAGGTGCACCCACCCACTGAGACAGTGGGGCTGATCTATTGGGAGCTCACCAAGGCCAGTTGGACTGTGACTGAAAAAGCATGGGATAAAACCGGAATCTCTGAACATGGCAAACAATGAGGGCTGATGAGTAGCCAAGAACAATGGCATGGGGTTTTGTTCCTACTTCATGTTCTGGCTTTGTGGGAGCCTAGCCAGTTTGGATGTTCACCTTCCTAGACCTGGATGGAAGGGGGAGGACCTTGGACTTTCCACAGGGCAGGGAACCCTGACTGCTCTTTTGACTGGAGAGGGAGGGGGAGAGGAGTGGGGGGAGGGGGAGAGGGGCAGGAGGAGGGGGAGGCAAACGGGAGGCTGGGAGGAGGCAGAAATTTTTTTTTCAATAAAAAAAAGATAGGATTGAACACAGCACCCAGTGTGGAGAGGGAGAAAAAAAATGAAGATGATGGCGAGGAAAACATAGGCCAAAAATGGTTGTTGGCTATTACTATGAGATAGCAAATGCTTGCCAAAAAAGCTGCCTTCTTGATGATGTGCTCATACTTTTGAATAAAACACCACGATATCTCAAAAAAACCCTTAAAACCTAAATTTCAAGGTAATGTAGAAAGTGTTCATGTCTCATTTGACAAAGCTTATTTATAAATACTGTTGATGAGTTAAGGTCTTGTCCCTAGCTAGTGTGTTCTTGCCCACCTGACATGGAAAACTAATGTTCTGAGATGCTGGCTTTCAACTCCTCAGTGTTCATTTGTGAAAGTGCTAATGGAAAAGAAGTCTCTCTCTCTTTCTTTCTCTCTCTCCATCTTTCTGCCCATGGCCTTTGAGATCAGTGAGTTCACAAGTGTTTACATTCAGGCGTTGAGCAAGGGTAGTCTGCTTTTGTCAGTTTCTTTATAGACTACAGCTATTGTTGCAAATACTTTTTCCTCAAACATTTTTGAAGTTATATTTTAATTATCTCGCACTTTAAAGCAAAGGTGACTTACTTTTTTTTTTTTTTAGAGAAAAAAGAGAAAAAGAATTTGACCAAGCAGGGCTCATATGTGCTCACAGAGACTGAAGCAGCAAGGATGGGACCTGCAAGGTTCCGCATCTGGTCTGCTGCATACGTTATGGTTGTTTAGCTTTTTGTTTTTGTTGGATTCCTAAGAGTAGGAGTGGGTGTATCTCTGACTCTTTGGCCTTCCTCTTGGACTCTTTTTCTCCTATCGGATTGCCTTGTTCAGCCGCAATATAAGGGCTTTTGTTTAGTCTTATTGTGTCTTGTTTTGGCATGTATGATTGTTGGCTCTTGACGACCTGCTATTTTCTGAAGGGAACAGGCAAAGTGGGTTTTCAGGAGAGGGGAGGTAGAGGTGTGAGTGGTAGATGGGGGAACTGTGGTTAATATGTCTTACATGACAAAGAAATATTTTTCATAAAAGATAAAAATGACAGAGAGAGATGGGGAAGGGAGGGGGGAGGAAAGAGGAAGGGGGAGGGAGGGATGGAGTTAGAGAGATTGACTTTGAAAAATGAGATCACTTTCCAAAACATACTTGATAGTATTAATACCAACTTAACTCACGGTTCAGAAAACATAAAGTTTAATTAACTACAAAAGTAAAAGCTTACCATCAAACAGTCTGATGATTTTTCTCAGCACATTTTTCTCTGAAATTTTGACTTTAAAATCAGAGTTTCAGGATGAAAATAAATATTATGAACATATTTCATAAAGTAGTAGTTGTAGGTCAGATGTAATGTTGCATATCTGTTATTCAAGAAGCATATGGAGGACTGTTACAAGTTCAGGGCCAGCAAGGTCTATGCTGCGAATTTTTGGCTATTCAGAGCCACAAACTAAACAAAACAAAACAAAAATAAAAATTCGTAATAAGTACACAGTATATTTTACAGAGGAAAATTAAATTCAGAGAATATAGTTTGATGAAAAGACAAATACAGTGTGATTTAATCTATAAATCTTATTTGGCGCATCTCATTTTTGCATAATTAATATCTAATATAATTTACTGTATATCTGATTAAATTTTGCTTGCGGAGTAGGAATTCCCATGGTTCCCATGGTTTTCTTACATTTTTCTAGCCATTTATAGACACAAGTATGAGAATCTCATATTCTGGTCTATAGTATCTGCCCCTTTAATGACAAAGTAGCTTGTGGTCACCCTATAATAAATTAGATGATGAATGCCCATCCTTCATTTAGATGCTAACAGCCATGGATCCAACTATGATGACAATAAATATGTCTCAGTTACCAGATCCTGGTGACTTTTATGGTTCAGTTATATTCTTGTAAATATTTCATATATGTTTGTTTTAATCTTTATAGTCTAAAAAGAAGCTATAATTTTTTTCAACAAGAAATGGCAACTTAGAGTAGGAAACCTTCTGAAATAATTTGACCATAAAATTCCAACATTACTTTGATTATATCACCTATTGGATAAAAATAACAAATATCATATTAAACTACTATTACTTGTTATTGAAACCATAACATCGACTTATGTTGACTGGCTAGTTAACTCACCACTGGGTTAAAAAAGAACTACACCATATGTTCTTATATCTTTGAACATTTTTCACTAATTAAGATAAATTTACTAAAAGCCACTTCCATTTTGTTTTTGCTGAAATTTTGACTCAACTTAAGAACATTCAAGACTATCAAATTGTACTCTGTACATAACCCAAGATGATGTTGGTGTTTTCATCTGGGGGCTACATGGGAACTTTGCATCTGTACTTTTCATCAAACACCATAACTTCTTTTGAATAGCTTGAACTCTCCAACCACTACTTCAAATAGGAAGCCTCAGATGAAATAAGAATTGAACACATTTGTAACACAAATAAAATTAAATCAAATAGTCTAAACAGAGACTTTCTTTCACATTTAAACAATATGAGCTTTAGAAAAGTGAGTTATATTGATTACAAGAAGGTGTGAGGTTTTAATGAATAATAGGAAATTGAGTTTGGGGGACTCGTCTGGTAAACAAAGCAATTTGATGTTATAAACACAGTCAATAATTTCCTCAGGCATGACAGCCTAATGCAATTCTACATGATTTTCTCTAACCCTGTTCCCAAGAAAAGCCTTACAGGGCTTTGTGCATCACAGAAAAGTGAAAAAGCAATTGCAGGAAATTCCAAAAAATTATAGTTACGTGCTATTGCTTGAAAATGACTGGTCATGCCTGCAGTTTCTCTGGGCAGGTGCTAATAACTATCTAAAATAATTTTTCGTAGTCAGAATTAGCATCTATCTGTTTAATTTTGTGGTTGGCCTCAAACTCACTGTTCTGCCATGTGTTGAAAATGCTGTCGTTATTTCTGGTGTCTATGTATGGCTTTTTTACTAAAAAGAAAACAAACAGGTATCCATAAGTGTGTGGATTTTTGTCTTGGTCTTCAATTAAGCTCCACTGGTTAACATAATCTGTTTCTATGTCAATATCATGCCATTTTTATTGCTATAGTTGTATAATACAGTTTGAAATTAAGAATGGAGACCTCTTTCAATATTCAGAACTATTATACCTATCCTGAGTTTGTGTGTGTTTGTGTCTGTGTGTTTCCATATGAAAATTTTCCTTTCAAAATTTGTGAATACTAAGTTAGAATTTTTAATGGGGATTACACTCAGCCTGTAGATTGTTTATAGAAGGATGGTCTTTTTTCTTATGTCATGGGAGATCTTTCTATTTTCTTACTTCTTCAACTTCTTTTTTCATATAAAGACTGTTGCTTGCTTAGTTAGAGTTATTTCAAGATATTATATGTTTTGAATTCAGCATAAGATTTCAGATCCTGAGCCTGAGAAAAGAGAAAGTAAAGGATAAATTTGAACTCGTTGACACAGGAAAAGACTTTCTTGATAGTGCAGGAACTAGGACTAACAATTTAAAAATGAGATATTCAGTGCCAACCTAAACATCATCAGAGAAGATTTATCCAGTAACTGAAGGTAGCAGATGCAGAGACAAATATTAGGGTGAGCTTAGAGAACTCTGCAGAAAAGTGGGAGAAAGGAGGGGTTGGGTACACCAGGAGAACACAGTCCACAGAATCTACTAAGAGTGCTCATAGGGACTCAGAGACTGAATTAGCAATCACAGAGTCTCAATGGGTCTGTACTAAATCCTCTGCAAACACATTATTTTTTAGCTTGGGGTATTTATGAGACTCCTAACACTGGGAGTAGTGGTATCTCTGACTCATTTACATGGTCTTAGGAACCTTTTCCTCTTACCAATTCAGAGGGATTTTGTGTAATCTTGTAACTTATTATGCTGTGTTTGGTTGATATTGCTGGGAGGTCTTTTCTTTTCTAAAGGGAAAATGAAAAGGAGTATATCTGGGGAGAGGGAAACTGGGAGTAGTAGAGGAAGAGAAAACTGTTGATGAGAAGAAATATATGAGAAAAGAATAAAAAAAAATCTCCTGAAACTGAAAAGCTTCTGTATAGTAAAGGATACTGATGTAGATTCCCCTCTGCATGCTGTAAATATGTTTTATTACCATTGATTAATAAAGAAACTGCTTTGGCCTATGGCAGGGCAGAAGAGCTGGGGGAAAACTAAACTGAATGCAGGGAGAAAGAAGGCATAGTCAGGGAGACATCATGTAACTGCTGAAGGAGAAAGATATCAGAAACTTACCCGCGGGCCACAGCCTCATGGTGATGCATGGATTAATAGAAATTGGCTATTTTAATATGTAAGAGTGAGCTAAGAATATGCCTGAACAATTGGCCAAATCGTGTTGTAATTAATACAGTTTATGTGTGATTATTTGGGTCTCGGCAGCCAGGAAGCCAACATTAAGTCTCTGCTTACAAAATGGCACCCAATGTTTGACAGCATACATCCATATAAAGCCTGAGACAGCTTAAAAGAAAAGGGCTTTTAGACCCACAAAAATGTGAATCTCTTGAAGCTTCTTGGTAGCTGCATATTTTTAGATAGACTTTGTTTGCTGGTGGCAAGCAGAGGCATGCCTCCTTTAAGAGAAGGCTTCCTAACTCAGTGTTAACAGGAAAAACTGTGCAATTTCTTTAAGAGATAGCTTGAAGAGAGAGCTGCCAGCACAAAACACTTTGACTCTTTAGGAAGAGTTTGTGAGCAGAGTGTTGCAAATTGCTTTATGATAACATGGCTTGCTAAGTCCCTGGAGCTGGGCTGGTAAGCATGAATTACAGAGGCAGTGAACATACCTCCACCATGCTGGACAGGGTGGAGCCAATAGATAAATTCATAGCATTAGTCCTAGCTATGCCCACTTAGCATTTAAAAAAAAAGGGCAGAGGTCCTGTTCAGAAAAATTAGTACAGATATGCAGGTATAGAGATATGCAATAAAGACAGATTAAGACAAAAATAAACCTTTGAATGGGACACAGAGTGCTTAAAAATGTATGTATGCTTAAGAAAAAGATGTATATAGGAAGTTATAGAAAAAATAGTTTTAAAAAATAAAACAAAGTCTTTAAAGAGACAGTAAAAGTAATATAAACAAGTACAGAAAAATCATAGATTAAAGGAGTAAAGATGATAAAGTAAATATTAAAATATTTAAAAACTAAGTCACATAAAGATGGGAAATATACAGAGTCTGGGTTATTATATTATTATGTTCTTTGAAATTCTTGACTGCAGATAGACATTTGATTCTGGGAGCTGCTAAGCTGAACCAATGTATATATTTTAAAGGCATCTTGACTTCAAATTTGAATCTAAGGTTATGTTACTTTGGAAAAGAAGTTCTGCTTTTGTTTTCACAAAGGATGGAAACCTATGGATTCTTTCCAGGCTAATGTAGTTTGATGTAACAGGACCCCTGGAAAGGTCTTTGTGAACTCTAAAATTACCTTGCCCAACAAACAGTAGAAAGCAGCTTGGAGAAAACAACACCCAAATCCTCTAAAAAATTGTTTATAAATATTTATTTTCATTTTAAAAGGTTTTGTTATAAATGTTTAATGGTCACAGTCAATTTCTGAAAAATAAAAATAAAAAAGGGGGATATAATATAGAAATGACAACTTTACATTGGCATGGACTTTGGTCTACTCAGATCAAATTTGTGTATATATATTTCTGTTCTTGTTTAAGGTATTATGGTTATGCTGCTCATTTAAAAATGTAATGTATAATTAAGAAATATAGGTTAATAGTCATCTATAATAATCAAGTTTTTAGTCATGTTAGTTAGGTTTCCTAGACATGAATAGATATATTTCAGTTAGAAATTTCTAACACTTCAAAGACCTACAGAATATCACATTTAAAATGTTTTAAGAACTTAGACTTTTCTGGACAGTGAGATGTGTCTGTTTCTGGCAGTACCGATTACTTCAGAGAGGTTGATGGGCAATGAAGAAACTTGTTATGGAATTTGCTTTCAATGTGACAAGGCTAGTCATTTGGACAAGAAACTGTTCTTGCCTGATGCTCTTGCTTGATGGCATGCTATATAATCTGGACATACAAGACCCACAGAAAAATGACTGCTGAACTTGCCTAAAGAAGGTGAAACAGTCCTTCAGGGTTTCTGCTTCATGAAAGAGTCTCCAAGACACTAAAGAAAGTGACTGACAAACTGCCACTATAAGCAAAGCATAATTTAAATTTCCTGCTTCATGGAAAAGGTTGCCAGACATATGTGCCTGTAGGATGAATATGGATGTCCCAATGGCAGAGAAGAGCTTTGGGTTACTATCCTAGAAGCAAGATGTCTCTGCCAATTCTAGGATTTTGAAAGTTGCTTACAGTGCACTTTCTATTTACTTCGGTAATATGCTTTTGTCGTTTTCAATAGCGTTGAAGACAGATAGCTATACTGTAGTTTTCTTAGTTATAATAAAAGACAAATTTGATATGAAACTTTAGACTTATAAAAATATAACTCTAATTCTTGATAACTGTTTTGAATATATAATTTTACTATGTTAAAGTTAAAATCTACCTCGTCAAAAACGGGGAGATTATATGGGATTGCCCTCTGTATGATGTAATATGCTTTATTACCATTGGTTAATAAAGAAGTTTCTTTGGCCTATGACAGGGCATAACAGAGGTAGGAAGAAAACTAAACAATGGGGGGAGATAGAAGGGAGGAATCAGGGAGATGCTATGAAGCTGCCAAAGGAAAAAGATGCCAGAAATTTACTGGTAGGTCACAGCTTTGTGGTGATACATAGATTAATAAAAATTTGTTAATTTAAGATGCAAGAGCTAGCTAGGAATATGTGTAAACCATTGACCAAATGGTGTTGCAATTAATATAGTTTCTGTGTGATTATTATGGTCTGGGCAGCCAGGAAACCAAGGTGAAGTCACTATTTATGGGACATCATCATTCAAACAAGAGGCAGCCAGCAGAATAGTAAAAGACCTTCAGCAGTTATACATCTAATATAAAGTTGGTATCTTTTAAAACCTATAAAGAATTAAGAAAAAAAACTGGACATCAATAAAAAATAACCAATTAAAATTTAAAATTAGGTACAGAACTAAACCAAGAGCTCCAAAATGCAAATGTCCAAGAAACATTTAAAAATGTTCAGCAGCCTTATGCATCAGGGAAATGCAAATTAAAATTCTTTGAGATCTGTTATTACCCCAATCAGAACAGCCATAGATTAATAAAAAAAAAGTTTCTGTCTAAGAAGAAGAGACAGGAAATATTATTTGTCTCTGGTATGAGTGCACTATGGAAGATATAACCAATAAAAAATCAGTTGGAGGCTTCCTTAGGAAGCTGTGATTTAATTGACCTCAAGATCCAACCTTACCATACTTGGGCATAAAAACCCCAAAATTCTATGTTTTACTGCAGACATACTTGCTCATCCATGGTAATTGACAATCTAGTCATAATGGCCATAAATTGGGAATAGTTGGCATGCTATTAACTGATGAATGATAATTAAAATTCAGTAGATTTACACAATGTAGTATTATTCTGCTGTTACAAAAAGTGAAATTGTTGAATTTCAGGTTAATAGACAAAGCTAGAAATAATTATTCCAAATAATGTAATTTAGTCCCAGATATGTATGTTTTAATTTGAATAACCACAGAGATTTGGTACCAAGTAAGGGACCAGGAGAAAAAAAAACAGATCTTCCAACAAAGGGGCCAAGGAATATATTATACAAAATGATGAAGAGGAGTTGAGAACAGGAAGATTAAAAGTGGAGATGATAAGGTATGGTATAGGTGGGAATTTGGGGAAAGATAACTAACACTAAACACCTTTATGAAAACTACTCAAAAGCTTGCTATCATAGAAGTTCCCTAAAATATATACATTTATAAAAGAAATTTAAGTGCAGTTGACATACAATGGAGGAGACAACATCAGAACTAGTCATTATATGTTACCAAGGGAAACACCAAATACTAGGAATGGATTGCATCTTTTTGAGCCATTGGCCAAATGGGTCTCAGAACCCTGCCATGTCCGCAAATACTTTGTTGCTGAAGACACCACATACTTACAGCATAGAACATGGATAAACCTAGCGGTACTCAATTGAAGTTTTACTCTACTGCTGGTAATTATGGTTCTAGAAGGTAAAATACATGCTACTAGGCGAGAAAATTAATGATGTCTAACTGAGCTATGAGGCTTGCTCTGTGTTTTTGCTTGTTTGTTTGTTTGTTCATTTTCAAGACAGGGTTTCTCTATAGCTTTGATTAATGTCCTGGACTCACTTGGTAGACCAGGCTGGCCCCTAACTCACAAAGATCCACCTGTCTCTGCCACTCAAGTGCTGGGATTAAAAGTGTGCACCACCACCACCCGGCTACTACTCTGTGTTTTTCATGCAATGCCTCTGGTATTGGAATGTGAAGAGAAACAAAATATTCTAGGTCTTAATAATTAGATATTCAACACAATTGCTCACCCCTCTCCTCTGTCCAAAATGTAAGACTACGCTTTGGTAAATCTGGTGAGCAATAAGCCACAGGCTCACTTACTTCATAGGGGAAAATATTTAACGAGGTTGCCTGATATTCTTTAACTCAGAAGACTTCAAGAAGAAATATTGATAAGTTACTTTCACACATTTCAGTTACATATTTTATTTTCCTACCTAAAGTTATCATAAGTAGAATTTTATTTTAATTGATGAGCATAGTTTACCACTCATGGAAACCATTAGTCTTCAGTAAGACATTGACAATTATGTATATTAGAGAATATATCAATATCATAAAATTTTATTTTGTTTGAATGTGTTGTTAGTTCTTGTTTGTTTTTTGTTGTTGTTGTTGTTTTGACATTTTTTTATCTGGTAACAGATTCTCTGGATGTAGCTCAGGTTGCTCAGAAATTAGTGGTATTGTGACCTCCTCATCCTGAGTGCTGGGATTAAAGGTGCATGTTGGTAGAGTTTTCATTTTTGTTATGGAGAAATTTTTTCCAATGTAGACTTAAAGGTTCTTAAGGTATCACTAATTAAAATGCATCATTCTCATTGCATTACTATGTTGCTGTTGTTGTTTTAAAATCAATTGAAGTGTTATATTCTTTTAATATGTTATAGATTTTATCTAATAGCTTTGGAGACCCTGCTGATGTACAGATTTATTATTTTTAAAAACATATTATTAATCTAGCCAGAATCACTTTTTTTTTCAGTATGGCTATTGGGCTTCATTTGAAATTGTGACCATAATTTGTTTTTTCCTGTGAATTACAAATAAATAAATAAATAAATAAATAAATAGAGTCCCATTTCTTTGTGATACTTGCTTTCCACTTCCTTGGCTTCCAGTTTTGTTTATACAAATCTTATCTGTTCAAACAGATTGCAAATACTTGGCTGCACAAAGAATGTTAAAGAACCTGGGTACCCTGGAGCTATGCACAGATACATCAAGCACCTTTCTAGAGAGATGGTTGTTAAAAGTCCAAAAGAGACATATCTTGCCCTCCAGCTTTAGATTGATCTTTTTTTTCATGTTTATATATTAAGAGGACCAGCCTTTGAATATATGAACTTGTAAGAAATAAAATATGTCTGTGTTTTGTAGCCCTTATGATTTCCAGGTCCCACAGTAGACAACTTACACAATTATCAATAATTAAATAAATACATTGTTGTATGTGGTGAAACATCTTTAATATCAGCACTCAGAAGGCAGGAGAATTCAGGGTCAGTCTTTCTAAATAACAATTTCCAGGTATGTCAAAGATACTTAGCTAGATCATCTCAAAGAGACAACAACAAAAATGAATACAATATTTTGTATTAAAATAAAAAACTTTAGTGTTTGAACTAGTTGTTACTTTTCAGTGGACATGTGTCTCTCCTAAATGTCCATAGTCTCATAAAAATATGCATTTAACTCTAATATCAATTATTACTAAAAAGACTCTTAAAGCAAAAACTCTTAAAAATCTGTGCAGTTAACTATGTTAGTATAATGGACATTCTTTTAAGTTTTATCTATTATTAAATGTTAATACACAGGTACATTTTTATGTATATTCATCAGTACCTCTAATCTTCATTCTTAAGCTTTTATTGTTAAAACACTACAGTTACTTGAAATAGTGCATTACTCTATTTCAAAGTAATCTCATAAATATAGCATTAAGCTATTTTTGCTTTGGCTAATGTCTGTTAAAATTTTGTTTTGTGTATTTTTCATTTATATTTGTCTTCACTTATGTGTAATCTTCAGATATTAAATATTGTGAATAATGTTCCTCATGATGTTTCTCAAATAAAACACGATATTTTATATTTAGGTCTATATTTTACAAACACATTGTTGAGATAACATTCATAATGTAGAAAATGTTATTTTCTGAGTGGCTACTTAAAATATCTACTTTGACCCTTCTTTGGCATAAAAATTGTATTTAATCTAGGAACACACTTTCATCCAAACTGAAAGGTGGAAAACATATTTAAATTAAAAAGTTGAAATCAAGGAACTTTTGCATCATCTGGCATTCAAACTCAAGTTAAGGCAGCAAAATATGGTAACACTGGCCAGTTCTCAGGGGAAATAATGCTCATGCGTGAAGCATTGAGATGCTCATCTGCTCCTGACATTATGCTGAATTAGATGCTGCATGACAACATGGAAGAACAGAAAGATAATAGATTGGAATGACTTGTTCTCATCTGAGGAACCATTTATGCTAATTTGTCTTATATATTACAAAAAGAATATCTGATTGGAAATGTTCCTTTTCTGTCTCACGGGACTTTTTCTACAATGTCAAATGTTATTATATATGCACAGGTTTCCTCTTTATGCATTGTAAATCTCAGATGTCTGCTTCTTAATGTCAAACAATTAGAAAAATCATTCGAAGACATATGAAGAATGAAAAATAGAAATTTATGCAAGGTTGAACTTCCTGCATGCTGTCAGGCTTCTAGTGACCTGCTATAAATAAATTTATTGGGTGAAGTTAAGGAGATTGTCTGCAGTGGAGTAGGTGTGAGCACCTGACCACAGGCTTCTCTCTCAGAGTACACTGTGAGGAGGTCTTCTTATCTTTCAACTGGTGTTCAATATTTGATTTACAGCTACTACACTGTAACAAATATAGGTGCACTAGGGATAAATACTGATTTCAGTGCTAGTGGTCCCACCAACTGCCCATGCCACCCAACTGTCACCCTCATTCAGAGGGCCTAGTTTGGTCTTATGCTGGTTCCTCAGCTGTCAGTATGGGATCAGTGAGCTCCCACTAGCTTGAGTCAGCTGTTTCTGTGGATATCCCCATCACAATCTGGCTCCCTTGCTTACAATGTTGCTCCTCCTTCTCTATGACAGGACTCCAGGAGTTTGGCCCAGTGCTTAGCTGTGAATCTCTACATCTGCTACTATCAGTTACTGGAGGAAAGTTCTATGATGACAATTAACATGCTTAAATATTTTAAAAAAACTTACTCAGATTGAGGGTGGTGGCGCATTATCTTTAACCCCAGTGCTCAGTAGCAGAGATAGGCAGATCTCTGACTTCAATGACAACCTATTAGACAAAGCAAGTTCCATGAGAGCGAAGGCTACACAAAAAAAAAAAACTCTGTCTAAAACTAAAAACTACATCAACATGATTTTTAGAAGCCATAAATTAAGTTTATCACCATTGTAATTTCTTTCCTTTATATTTGAATATTTTGTTAAACCAATAATTTAAATTTTGAAAAGGGATTGGAAAATTAGGGGAATAAATATAGTATTTTTGCCCTATAGAAGTACTTATTATAGGCTTATGTCTTACAGGAATAGGAATTTTTTCCTATTATATAAAGTCATTTTGAAGTTACAATATCAGAACTTCATGTGTACAGAATCAGAAAATGTTTTAATCTGAAAGATATGATAGGGATCATCTAAAATTTGAGGCAGCTAAACTTCTTCATAAATTCCCATTATACACACACACATAGTTGTATGGGAGCATTTCAAGGGAGAGTAAGTAAAGGTAAAATGATCTAATTATATCACAATCTCAAAAACTGAAAGAACGTATTAAAATATTTATATCAATATAGACTATTATAAATAAACTTTGGTAACTAAATCAAAGACAGGGACACATATCACCTCCAGATTGTTCCCTGCTGTTTCCAAATTTGAGGTTCCTGGACCAACTAACTTTAAGTCCTTAAGTTGGTATAATTACTTACCATAAAAATATGACTAAACATACATATGCATTGCAGTGAACTGCGGATGTTCTACACACGGACCCTTGACACACAGCAGATGGTGGTGGGAACGGTAGGGACAGACAGTGCAGGAACCATTCTATGATGAGAATGCTCACATTAGGCTTAGATTTATATATTACTAAAGAATAAATTTGTACAGAAAATGTATGCCTTTACAGCTCATGCCAAAGGATTCTGTTCCAAGTAAGTTAGTCCTAGAGGACTGAGAAATAATATGGCATACAGGAATGATTTATTCCCCACAAATCATTTTTTTATGAGATAACTACAGTAGGCAATTTCACAGAGAAAAGCGACTGGTGATTTTCACCAACTAGATGGAAAGATTAAAGGGTGATTGCATATTTTGTATACAGACTCAGATGTCTTTTGTCACTTTCTTTTATTTATTTCTATAACTATTGTATATTAAAACTTTTTATTTAAAATAATTTTTATGCAACATATTTTGATCATGTTATCCACTCCCAATCCCTTATGGAAAACTTCTGCTACAAAAACTTTCTAATATATATTCATATATGAAAATAATTTAAATGAAGTTACCAAATAATGGTACAGTTACTACCTCAACTAGAAATTCTAGGTCACCATTTAAAATATACAGTTCCTAGAATGGGTGGTATAAAATAATTTTAAACCAGGTCCAACATCATAGGCACCTGTAATCTAAGCACTTTGTACATGGAAGCAGGTGGCCTCTGTGGTTATTTCATTGAAATACCTATTTTGGAAACTTGTAAGTTAATAACCACATAAAAGAAACAACATACAATATTTGTCAAAGGTTTGTTTAATTGTTATGCCACAAAAGTCTCTGGTAACATATTCTGGTATAATAAGTGCTATAATAATATGTTTTTCATATTTGATTAGACTATTTTATAAAACCAACAAAAAGAGAATGGATATGGATAAATACTACTTGCAACACATGTAATGAAGAATGATGAATATTACTAATGTATAAAGAAATTTTTAACTAGGCCATAAAATTGAAAGATTACAGAATAACAGAGAAACATACCTATTATGAAAATATTGTAATAAAGTTACAAAACTATTGTTCTGCATTTGTTTTTAGCAAAGTAAAGATTGAACACAGAATCAAATCATTAAAATTAAAGAACTCATGAAAGTTAAAGTGTTTTCCAAGATAGAAGTAACATGATCTTAAATGTAAGTATATGATTCATTGTCTCAAAACAATGTATTTCTTTATAAGTGTTAAGAATAATCTCACAATATCAGTTAATATTAAAGTCATAAAAATATTTCAGTTATAAATTATCATTATGAGAACATAGTATTCTCTAGACAATGACATCAATTAGTAAGACACTTTTACAATAATATCTGTTCCAGAACTGTTTTCACTAGCCAAGATATGAAATGATATGGGTGTCCACCAGAGAAGAGTACATAAATTCCCTTAACAATTAGGAGTTCGTTTTGTCTAGTGGACTCAGATAAGATCTTGATAATGACCCAGCAGTAGGGGAATGCCAAGATCTGTTTCCTCCGTTCTAATACTTGCTCTACCATCTACTAATTAGCATTGATTAAAAAGTAAAACCTCTTTGAATATAGCATTTTTTATTCTTCTGATTAAAACTCCACAAATTTTCCAAAAAACAAAAAGAAGACATGAAAAAAATATGGTCTCAAACTTTAAAAAGGAGACTTGATTCTGTCAAAAAATTAAAGGAAAAACATAAATATAAAGTATTACCGCTTGAGAGATTAAGACATAAATTTAACTACATTTCTGTGTGAAATAGGTAGTAAAAATCACGATTTCAGTTTGTTTCCACTTTTCAAATTCTTCTGTTAAATATCTGAAGTAAATAATACTCATTCAATATGTGACATAAAATTTTATCTTAGCTTGTTTAGTAGAAATTTAATGGAAAACGAGGGTAAGATTAGAGACAAATTATTAATTTCTCAATAAAACTTAAGTTCACATGTGCATAAATTCAAGTAGCATTTCGTCACATAAGGATAGTTTCTCAAAAATACATAGTAAAGTGCTTAATAAATGATACTGAACAATGAATAATTTTTCTCGCTTTGCTTAACAAAAATTGGATAATAATTGAAATTTGAGAGAATGTAATTCCTCTGCTCTTTCTTCTGAGCATTTTGACTGAGTGCTGAGGACACACGGGGACGACAATGATTGCTTCAGTGGGTCACAGCTTTCTGCCCTATCCCCATCAGAGGAAGCTTTCATTAAAGAATGGACCACTTATTATAAATCATTATTCCTATTCATGCGCTGTTAGTAAGAATGATAGTCCGTTCAGAGTAGTACAGAGCTCAGTGATTTCCTAAATCACAATGAGCCAATCAAGAGTCCTGCTGGTCAACTCAACCCCAGTTGCTTGAAATCATCTTTGTCTTACAGTAAGCTTGTATCTGAAACTTTTTATGTTGTGGTAAAGTTACACTAGTTAAAGTATGCTTTTCTCAAGTTTTCATGGTATACTTCAAATACCAGCTCCAGCGTAGATGTAAAATAATCTCAATAGATATATGGCGTTAAAGATCTGCTTCCTACTGAGCAATATATTGGCAATGAAATTTCTCTCTAAAGTTGTTTTACTTAGGAGTTATTATGGTTATATTTTAGCCGTTAAATTGAACTAAGAACACTACCTGATATACAAAATGAATTAGAATCTGGTATTGTTATTTTCATATCATGTCATTTAGTGTCTGTTTATGAACATTTTTTTCTTATTTTACATTTTCCCTTTTGTTTTTACATTAATTATTTTATTTGTATACCATTTGCCAAACCACTGCTTTTTAAAAACATATTATAAGAATAAAACTAATGATAATAGAAATATGCATATTATATTTGTGAAACAAATACTATTGTAGCTAGGCATAGTTTTAAACATTTGTAATCCCAGTATTCAGGAGTTATTAGCAAGAAGATTTTGGGTTTAGTGAAAGCTTGAGTTACAAAATGACCCTTCATCAAAAACATAATAATTTAAAGAATATTGTTCAACATACTAATTATAAATGATAATGAACAAGAGAGATTATATAATGATAAATTTTAATTATAAACTCACTGTCATTTTTTCAAAGAAATATGCATGAATACTTTCATGGATAACAACTCTATATTACTGAAAATGAAAAGTTGAACTTAAGTGACAGAAGGCTGGTAGACACAAGCTGATGCTCAATCCTTTAGAGCTTTAATATCTTTAAAAATAAAGAAATTATGGTACCAGATATCATGACCGACACCTAATCCCATCACTCAGGAAAGGGGGTGACACTATGAAATATTACTAAATCCAGGAAGGAAGGAAGAGGGGGAAGGGAAAGACAGATAGCTACTCACAGAGAGAGAGAAAGAGAGAGAGAGAGAGAGAGAGAGAGAGAGAGAGAGAGAGAGAGAAGGAGAGAGGGAAAGAAGGAAAGAAGGCAGGAAAGAGGAAGAGGAGAGAGAAATAGAGAAAGAAAAATGACGGAATATTTCCAGATTAAAGACAAAGTGATAGAGATTGTATCTCAAAGTTAGTCAAAATTGTTATACAAATGTTAATGAAATATTTAATAATTTTGAGTGTTGAATGCATAAAAGATGCCAATTCTTCATGGCTGAAATGCATTGACTTTTTGCGAGTATGCCATTATGACATGTTGTCTTTTTCTTATATGTAACTCAAGCATATAAACTGTTAAATGTGATGCCTTAAGCCTAGATATTGCAAATATATAGTACATATGTGTATATACATACATGAAAGAAAAAGGAAATCTAATATGGGAAAAATCAAAGTTAAAATTTGATAGACAATGAGTTTTCTATGCATTAAAAGTTACTATAATGGTTTAAAAATTAAAAATATTTAAACAAAGCATAGTGATCACTAAGAATTTTGATGTAAAGTAGATTTTGGAGAAAAATTAGGACTGGCAAGAGGGGGTAGGGGATAATTCAATCAATTTGATAAGAAAATGGAGAAAAAGCAAGTGAAGAATTATAGTTTTGGAGAAGCTAAAATGACAGGCAATGAGCAAATGAGGTTTGTAGACAGACATGTTGAAGGAGTTAAAGATACTGACAGGAGCAAGTTACTAATGACTATTCCATGTAGGATTAGTAATTTCCTCTGTCTAATGTCTGAAAATATTGATAAACCAGCAGGGTTGGAATAGTCTAAATTTATGTTCTAAAGCAGAAATTCTGAAATGAAAGAAAATATTCTAAGTGATAATTTACTGGCCAGTGTGGACATAAGTTCTTGTACATGGAAACACAGAGCAGGTAAGTGTTAGCAATGGGTATGGTAAGTGGAACAGTAAGCATCTTGATACATAATGATCTGGAGGTGACATGGACAAACAGGAACCACTACTCTTCTGTCTTCAGCCTTAGTGTTTTCAGAATTGTGAGTAGGCTATGGGACACAGACTGCTCTATATAATGCCAATACTCATTTAGAGCATAAACGGTGAAAGATAACACAGGAAAACCTCCTGCTGATGGAAATTTCAAAAGATATTAAGGAAGAATTTTTCATCTCAAAATACATGTGAAAAACTTCAAGTAAAGAATATGTTTTCATAACTGGCAGTCAAGGGAGAGTGTAAACAGAGACTGTGCATTCATTTCTCAGTTGCTGGGACTCAAATATTCATGAAGATTAATTACAACACTGTCTAGCCAATGGTTCAGGCATATTCATAGCTAGCTCTTACATCTTAAATTAAGGCATTTCTATTAATCTATGTATTGCCACGAAGCTGTGGCTTTCGGTAAGGTTCTGATATCATTCTCCTTCAGCAGCTACATGATGTCTCCCTGACTTTGCCTTCTTTTTCTGTGCATTCAGTTTAGTTTTCTCACCTACTTATATTCTGCCCTGTCACAGACAAAAGCAGCTTCTTTATTAACCAATGGTAATAACACATATTCATATCAGACAGAGGGCAATCCCACATCAGGAGAGATGATGTAATAGAGAATTGGTAGTCCATATGTTCCTAAGAAGACTGATAGTTTGAAACAATGTTAGTCCCACAGAAACAGAATAGAACAATAGTAAAACTGTGATTCTTGGTGTTATGGTTGGGGAGCAGAGGTTATTCATTCAGGTGGGAGGCTGATTGTTTCACTTTACCTTCTAGCTACACAGGGAATGAGACGTGGAAGCTACCCTATGAATCTAATAATAGAGACTAGGCATAGAGTCACTCTTTGGAGGGTCACAGTTGCTCTATATTTGTACCTTTTTACACTGAGTCTTCACAGAAAACAAACTGGGGATGTCTGGGGTGAAGAAATGAGCTCAGGTCTAACATGCCCCTTGTTAATGGAGCACTGTGATATGAAAGATGGAAAATATTATCCTCACAAAGGGTAAGATGAGTCTATCTACACTTGCCCAATAGTTTCTTGAATTTGAGAGTGAATGCTGTTCTTTAATCATTCTGTGAACCTTTATCCAAGTCTTGCATATTTTCACAATCTTTCCCAAGGGTCAAGAAACTCATTTAATTACAGGAATCAAAGACAATTCCGTGTTTGGCACAGGATGGTGAATATATAATTTATGCTCATTAAGTGCTAATAGTACATGGGTGATAGTAAACAATTTAGAAATAAATATTTGTAATTTTTAAGTTTTAGAGATGGAGATAATTTTTTATGGTTTGTCAATGGTGTTTGTTCTTATTCACACACAAACAAAAATAGTTCTAAGATTTTACAAGAGGAGTTTTCATTTTTGGCTACTGGCATTTTTTTTGGTCATGATGAATTTTTATTTAAATTAATAATTCATTTTATATAACAACTGTGGTTTCCCCTCCTCCTCTTCTCTCATTCCCTCCCTCACCTCCCCATCTGCCTGTGCCCCCATCCATTCCTCCTCTGTTTCTATTCAGAAATGGGCAGGCCTCCCCATGTATATCAACATAACATGGCATATCAAGTTGCAGTTAAGACTAAACACTTCTTCTTGTACTTGGGCTGGGCAAGGCAATCCAGTATAAAGAATAGATTTCTAAGAGCTATTCAGAGCCTGAGGGACAGCCCCCTCCTCCCATTGTTAGAAGTAACACGAGTAGACCAAGATATGCAATTGTCACATATATGTAGAAGGCCTAGGTTGTTCCCATGCAGGCTTTCTGATTGTTGCTTCCTAGTTTGTGAGTTCCTATGAGCCAGGTGAACTATCTCTCTGGGTTTTCTTTTTTCTTTTTTTTTTTTTATTAAAGATTTCTGTCTCTTCCCCACCTCCGCCTCCCCTTTCTCTCCCCCTCCCCCAATCAAGTCCCCCTCCCTCGCCAGCCCAAAGAGCAGTCAGGGTTGCCTGCCCTGTGGGAAGTCCAAGGACCACCCACCTCCATCCAGGTCTAGTAAGGTGATCATCCAAACTGCCTAGGCTCCCACAAAGCCAATAGGTGCAGTAGGATCAAAAACCCATTGCCATTGTTCTTGAGGTCTCAGTAGTCCTCATTGACCGCTATGTTCAGCGAGACCAGTTTTATCCCAGGCTTTTTCAGACCCAGGCCAGCTGGCCTTGGTGAGTTCCCGATAGAACATCCCCATTGTCGCAGTGTGTGGGTGCACCCCTCGCGGTCCTGAGTTCCTTGCTCGTGCTCTCTCTCCTTCTGCTCCTGATTTGGACCTTGAGATTTCAGTCCGGTGCTCCAATGTGGGTCTCTGTCTCTGTTTCCTTTCATCGCCTGATGAAGGTTAATATTCAGGAGGATGCCTATATGATTTTCTTTGGGTTCTCCTTCTTATTTAGCTTCTCTTAGAACCTGAGTTATAGGCTCAATGTTCTTTATTTATGGCTAGAAACCAAATATGAGTGAGTACATCCTATGTTCCTCTTTTTGGGTCTGGCTTACCTCACTCAGGATAGTGTTTTCTATTTCCGTCCATTTGCCTGCAAACTTCAAGAAGTCCTTGTATTTTACTGCTGAGTAGTACTCTAATATGTATATATTCCATACTTTCTTCATCCATTCTTCAATTGAAGGGCATCTAGGTTGTTTCCAGGTTCTGGCTATTACAAACAATGCTGCTATGAACATAGTAGAGCATATACTTTTGTTGTATGATAGGGCCTCTCTTGGGTATATTCCCAAGAGTGATATTGCTGGGTCCAGGGGTAGGTTGATCCCGAATTTCCTGAGAAACCTCCACACTACTTTCCAGAGTGTTTGCACAAGTTTGCATTCCCACCAGCAATGGATGAGTGTACCCCTTTCTCCACAACCTCTCCAGCAAAGGCTATCATTGGTGTTTTTGATTTTAGCCATTCTGACAGGTGTAAGATGATATCTTAAAGTTGTCTTGATTTGCATTTCCCTGATTTTCAAGGAAGTTGAGCATGACCTTAGGTGTCTTTTGGCCATTTGAACTTCTTCTGTTGAGAGATCTCTGTTCAGCTCAGTGCCCCATTTTCTGATTGGGTTGATTAGCCTTTTACGGTCTAGTTTCTTGAGTTCTTTATATATTTTGGAGATCAGACCTTTGTCAGTTGCGGGGTTGGTGATGATTTTCTCCCAGTCAGTGGGTTGCCTTTCTGTCTTAGCGACAGTGTCCTTTGCTTTACAGAAGCTTCTCAGTCTCAGGAGGTCCCATTTATTCAATGAGGCACTATTTATTGAGTAGTAAATATACAGTAGTAAAGGTTTGGTTTTCACATAGCACTTCATGTGAATTTATATCATGATTTGCAGGAGACTGAATTAGTGAAGTAAATCACAGCAATACTTGAAAAGCAAATCAAATACCAGAAACCATCCAGACACATGTTCCATGATGAAGACATTGATGACCATGCTGACAAATAACAGAGTGCATGGGGGCTCTTCAGAAATGACAGCCTCCGCATACAAACATGGCTCACAGAATGCAGGATACAGGATGAATTACACTAAAGAGATATTATAGGATAATGGCCTCATTTACTTGCTTCAGCAGTTGTAGTTTTTTTTTTATTGAAAATATTTCCGCCTCCTCCCTGCCTCCCATTTCCCTCCCCCTCTCCCCACTCCTCCCCCCATCACCCCACTCCTCTCCCCCTCCCTCTCCAGTCCAAAGAGCAGTCAGGGTTCCCTATCTTGTGGGAAGTCCAAGGTCCCCCCCCTCCATCCAGGTCCAGGAAGGTGAGCATCAAAACAGGCTAGGCTCCCACAAAGCCAGTACATGCAGTAGGATCAAAACCCAGTGCCATTGTCCTTGGCTTCTCATCAGCCCTCATTGTCCGCCATGTTCATAGAGTCCGGTTTTGTCCCATGCTTTTTCAGTCCCAGTCCAGCTGGCCTTGGTGAGCTCCCAGTGCACCCCTCGAGGTCTTGACTTCCTTGCTCATGTTCTCCCTCCTTCTGCTCCTCATTTGGACCTTAGGAGCTCAGTCCGGTGCTCCATTGTGGGTCTCTGTCTCTCTCTCCATCCGTCGCCAAATGAAGGTTCTATGGTGATATGCAAGATATTCATCAGTATGGCTATAGGATAGGGCCGTTTCAGGTTCCCTCTCCTCATCTGCCCAAGGAACTAACTGGGGACATCTCCCTGGACACCTGAGAACACCTCTAGAGTCAAGTCTCTTGCCAACTCTAAGATGGCTCCCTTAATTAAGATAAATACTTCCCTGCTCCCATATCCACCCTTCCTTTATCCCAACCATCCCATTCCCACAAGCTCCCCCCATCCTCCCCTTCTCACTTTTCTCTCCCCATTTCCCCTTACCCCTATCCCACCCCACCCCCAAGTTCCCAAATTTTGCCGGGCAATCTTGTCTACTTCCAAAATCCAGAAGGATAACTATATGTTTTTCTTTGGGTTAACCTTCTTATTTTGCTTCTCTAGGATCACAAATTATAGGCTCAATCTCCTTTATTTATGGCTAGAACCCAATTATGAGTGAGTACATACCATGTTCATCTTTTTAGGTCTGGGTTGCCTCACTCAGGATAGTGTTTTCTATTTCCATCCATTTGCATGTAAAATTCAAGATGTCATTGTTTTCTACCACTGAGTAGTACTCTAATATGTATATATTCCATACTTTCTTCATCCATTCTTCCATTGAAGGGTATCTAGGTTGTTTCCAGGTTCTGGCTATTACAAATAATGCTGCTATGAACATAGTTGAACAAATGCTTTTGTAATATGATAAGGCATCTCTTGGGTATATTCCCAAGAGTTGTATTGCTGGGTCCTGGGGTAGGTTGATCTCGAATTTCCTGAGAAACCGCCACACTGATTTCCAAAGTGGTTGCGCGAGTTTGCATTCCCACCAGCAATGGATAGTGTACCTCTTACTCCACAACCTCTCCAGCAAAGGCTATCATTGGTGTTTTTGATTTTAGCCTTTCTGACAGGTGTAAGATGGTATCTCAAAGTTGTTTTGATTTGCATTTCCCTGATCGCTAAGGAGATTGAGCATGACCTTAAGCTCACAATACTTTTATATATAATGTCATGGGAAAATGCATTGGTTCTAAAATTTAAATGTGGGCAAGTATGATGCAAGACACCTTAATACTTGGAAAATATACTTTGTTAATTTCACACTGATTAAAGTTTAAGAACACTCAGAAGGTTGGATAAGATGATCATATTGAGTACTGAGAGTGAGAACAGTTTTCTCTCCAAATTTATACCAGAATGTAAATATTTTGGGAAATTCCAACCTAAAAGTTACTAAACGTTAATTAACTAAACTTTAATTAACTTTGATTCAGCATTCCCACAATTCTCTTGGCATAAGTTAGAGAGAACAGATGTCAAGATTTCATTAGAATGTAATGTGTCTGTTTTTGTTTGTTTCAATATACAAAGTATATTAAAACACTTCAAAGATATTTAGTTCAAAACAAATTTGATGTTAACTTTAATCAAATATAAAAATTGTAGATAAAGTAGAAGACTTTGGCATGTAATCTTAAATTTATAAAATAACTTTTAAAATTATTTTGAAATATTTTATGCAATATTTAAAGGGTAAAATCATAAGCTGTTATGAATAGAACCCCAAATGATCATAATATCCATATTATGCCCTTAAACCTTTACAATTTTTTAAACATCACAAACTATTAGGATTTGTATTACAGCTGAAAATACCTTAGTATTTTACAGCTAAAAATTTTACTGCTGGTTATCGCAGTAATTTTAGGGTATCATTACAGGATATTATTCAAGAGTAGTTACAATATTTTTATTTAACTTATAGAAATGTTAAAATGTCAAATAGAAAGAATTTGTATGGTAATAACATACATTGAAACTTCATTTATTCATTTAATCAATTAGATTTTATAAGTATGAACGCATAAGTCACTATTCTTTATGACTTTACCATCTTCAATTTTCATGATCTATTCATTTTATCAGACCTTAGGAAACAAATTTGAGAATAATTATTGATTGATCAGCATTGACTTGGACAATATAATTATTTACTTTGTGCATCACAAATGTGACAAAAGCATAATTAAGTGAGATTATGTGAATATTTATTTTTCATGATGATCTTGTTTAGAAACACATTGGGGTTTGGTGAATAAATTATTGTGAAAACCATACAATTTAAATTACCTTAACTATACTAAGAAAGTATTGAATAAATAAAGTTATTAATATAGTTTAGAGAAGGTAATATGATAACACATTTAAAATGAAAACAAACAATTTACTCATGGTTGCATGGCATCTATTTGATATTCACTATTGACTTCACAAACAAAATTATACATAATAAACATACAGTATACAGACAAATTCTGCTTCTCCTGTTCTATATTTCACTAGATTTTTGTGTGTTCATATTATTATTTAAAAACTAATGCATGCTAGTGAGTAATGATCTGAGGATTTTATTATCTTAGGTCTAGGTAGGCAGAGATGGACACATAGTCATACAGTTCTCTTTAAAACCCCAATACCTTAACAAAAAAATTGTCAAGTTATTCCATAAAAAGATGAAATCTGATCTCCATAATGATTTAGATGATGTGTGTTTCCTAGTTCACTGGAAATTAATGTAACTTAATATGATGTCATTACAAAAATGTTTGCTGTATTTTATTTACCATGATATTAATCAATAGTTCTCTTTTGCTTTGGAAAACTCTCACTTAAAAACCTGTGTGTTTAATTTTATTTTTTTTGGAGTAAATGGTTTATTTGACAGACTTCATTAGAATTTTAATTTTACTACTTCAGTTCTATAATGTTTGAGTCTTCTTATTTTATACTTTTAGTTTTGTGACACTTGCTTGTATTTTGTATGCTTTCTTGACAATGCTCCTGAGTTTGGAGTCTGCTTTCATATAGAAGTAAGTATTCTATTTCCTTTTTTGGTAAATGCCAAATATCTTTTTGAATATTTGTATTTTGTTTTCTCAATGAACCCCTTTAAATCTGTTCTTTCTGAAGTTTGCATAGCTATTCTTCTTCTATGAAATGGCTATTTCTTTCTTTCTTTCAACCTATGTGTTATAGAATGCAATAAACTTAATCTATGAAAGGTGTTTGTAAAACCACCCTGGGAATGTTTCACCCATCCATAGTCTTGTCTGTGTACAAAGTTTCTGTGTGAACGAATGAGCAGTCAGTCATACCCAGGCACTGTCCCACATATCTGTATGTATTGCAAGTTCAAGTGGTACATGTTAATAAACATGATTTTCTCAGGTGATTGTAGCTTGATGAAATCTGAATCTAGTTTCATCCCTATTACAATAAACTTAATTTTACCTCCTACCTACACCTTTATTAAAACACATTGGTAACAGGAATATTATTATTGTAGTAGACTGAACTTTGTCAACTCTTTTCTGATTTCTCTATGCTGATCAACATACACATGTTATAAACAAATGATTATATGATCCTAAAAATAATTCTGTAGTAATTTTTATAAATTATGAATATCTTACAGCAAATCTGCCGAATTTTTATCTTTTTCTCTTATCTTTTCTTACTATTTTTTAGATTCAGGAAACAAAATACCATCATCAAAAGGATATTATTTACCTAATATTTGTATAATGAGAGGTTATCTATCTACTTCATTAGTGAAAAACAAATCTTAGGCTGATCACTAACATATTTAGTACAATAATTGCCTAATGCATGGGGTTATGGATTTGATCTCCAGCACCATACAACTGTATTGTGGTACAGTCCTATAATCACAACACTGAAGATACAAAGGCATAAGGATCAGAAGTTTAAAGTTACCCTTGATTATGTACTGAGTCTATGTGACATCAGATTAAGCTTCAAGGAACAAACAAAACAAAAGCTTTCTTACATCTAAAAATTCTACATACATGTTCAATTTGCTTAGAGTCTTGGGAAAATTAGGTAATTTGGAATGAAGCATCATGAAAAAATAACAGACATAACTTAATATATAATTTTTGATAGAATGTTAATAAATCCACTTAACCACATGGAGTGACTATGCACATAAACATATTAATATACAATTACCTGTGGATATATGGTAGAATATGTTTAGTATAACTCTAGTTATAACCATACAAAAAGAAACTATATGTCTCCCAAAAAAGAAAATTGGCTCATTTGTACTGTATGTCCACATAGTTAATATTAAGAGTAGTTGAAGTTATACTCTTCAAGTATATTTAAGAAAAGGTTAAGTTCAAGACAATGCATTTAACTGAACAGTGAGTGTTCCTGAGTAGTTGAGTTATAATAATGAAACAAACTGTCTTTTGTCAGACCAACCAAACTTCAGAGAATAGCAAACAAATCTTTAGATAATGCATTTTCTAGGTACATTTAGAGAGAGTGCCCCCTTCCCCTGCCACCAGAAGTGTTCAAAATGTAGCACATCACAACCTCAAGTCAAAGAACTGTAGTGAGAACCATTACGTGGATCAGTTTTCTAATTTTCCCTCTGAAGCTCTTTCTCCTTCCAACTACATAATAAAAAGTTGACGAGGAATCTTAACTTTGAAATCAGAACTTCACGTTCTGAAGGTATAAATAATTCCAGTCATCATTTGGTCAGCGAGGGTCTCAGCAGAGGGGCAGAGAGAATATTGTCCAAGCCTTGTGTGTTCAAGCCTGTGTGTTAAGAAGGGAGAACAGGTGAATCAATGGTGAAATGTCAAGTCCTCTTCTCTGCCACTGCTTTAATTCTGAAGTCAAATGATTTCCCAGAAACCTTTCTTTAGACTGAGTTTCTTACAATAGTGTCACATATTTACCCAAAATTTGATTCACAATTAGATTAGCCATCTAGGAATGACTACCATTTTCCATTTTATAACCAATACTGCAATTCAAAGCAGCAGCTAGACAGCAAAACCATTTCTGAATGATTTCTACGATTTGCCCTGTTTTCTGTGCTTACATTATTTTAGCATTTGTCTCTTCTTGGACATTTGATTTTTGGTACTGGAAATTTCTATTGTGATTCATAATTCATGGCTTATTTGACACATAATAGACCAATTACAGGCATACATTGATGAAGCAAAAAGGGAAGAGAATGGTTCAGGGAAAAAATTATAAAGGAAATAAAAGGTTTACAAGCAGATGCCTGTTATAATAACTCTATTGATTAATCATTCTTAAGCCTTTTTTAATTTGAAAATTTGAACACTAGTAGGTAAAGTTGTGCAATGTAGAATGGGGAGTTCTATATTGTTAGTATTCTAAACAGGACATTTTTCTTCTGAAGCCAATGCACTGATTTCTTGGAATTTCTTTTTCATAATGTATCATATTCATATTCTGAATAAAAATAGCTCTTTTTCCTGGAGTTAACCACCTGACTGCCTATTGGCATCAATCAATTTTTAAAAGAAGAACTTGACAGTACTTGTAACAACCTTCTTCATCTGTGGACTCATTTGACAGGTATTTCAATTGCTCTGTTAAACAGAAGTGCCATGCAATGGATGGACATACAAATGGCTTTCCCTTGTCATTTGTAAACCTTTCTCCAGGAGAAATTGGTCTATATCTTATTTATTGCTAAATCCATAAAAAAATTTTGCATAAGTTATGTCTTTAAATTTAAGCTGAATGATTGAATTGGTGTGCTATCATCACTATTTCTATATCATTCTATGGATGAAATATACTAACATGAATATAATATTATCATGTTTTAAAGTCTTAAAGATGTGGAATTTGTGTGGTAAGTTTATTGCTGATATATTGCGTGTTTTTTATTTAAGAAGTAATAAGTGCTTTATGATTTTAGAAGAAGAAAGTACTGTGTATGATTATGCTCAGATAATTCTATTTTTTCTTCATTGTTATGTCAGCAATATTAATAAAAGATGTAAAATGTCATAAAATTAATCTTGTGTGTTGATTATAGTATTTTTTAATATCATAGTTTGAAATCTCACATTTTGTATTTGTTTACATCATTAGTTTGTGATGTTGTCTTTTGTCAGGTTCCAGGATTAATTCTCTTTTCTGAACTCTACTCACAGCTTTCAACACCTTTTCAATAAGGCTGACTGGTTGCTATAAAAAAAATACAAAATGGAATTTAGTAACAAAGGCAAGTTGTTATAAATTGTCGATTCTGCAAATGTAAAGATATGCTTTCATAATATAGGTTCACATTTTATTCAAAATTAACAAAATGTTAGTGAATATTAGGGACTTATTTTAAATCTCTCCAGAATTTTAAGGTTTCTCATGGTGAGCATGAATCACATGATGATTTGTTGTTGTCTCCTGCCAAGAAGGTGTAGACACTGTAAAGTACTCTCTGAAACCAAACTTGATTGCTCATTCTCTGATGGTTTACCTCCTTCCTTATGATTTTTAGTGACCTTTTCTGTGTTTGCTTCTTCTAAATACACCGTGGAAAGGAAAAATCCACAAAGATTGCATTTCATTTCTTAGAATCTATACCACAAAAGCAAGAGCACTCACATGTGTAAAAGAAATACAACTATAGCTTAGATCATATACTTGCCCTCACACACTAATAGTGTGAGGCGTCAATACTCCACATTCACTAGTAAACAGGTCTTCCAGACAAAAACAAAAGAGAGAAAAACTGAAGCCAACAGATGTTTTAAACCAAATGAACTTTACATAACTTTGAATCTTTGAGAAAATCAATAAGATTAACAAGTCTCTAGCCAAATTAACTAAAAGAGAAAGATAGAAAATCAAAATTAACAAAATCACAGATAAGAATGTCTCCATGAAAATAGATACCATAGAAATTCAGAGAAATATAAAAAACATTTTTTACTATACCAAATTGGAAAAGTCTAAAAGAAACAGATTTTTTGATACACACCAATTACCAAAGGGTAAATCAAGATCAGATAAGTAATTTAACACACCAGTAACAGCTAGTATAATACAAGCAGTAACAAAAAGTTTCCCAAACCAAAAAAAAAAAAACAGTTAGATTGTTTTAGTGAAGAATTCTAGCAGACATTCCAAGTGTTACTGCCAATACGCCGCAAAATATTCCATGAAATAGGAACAGAAGGAACAGGGCACAATTCATTTATAAAGCCACAATTACAAAGATTCTCAAACCACATGAAAACTCAACAATGAAATATAATTATAGACCAATTCCTTTATGGACATAGATACAAAAATGTTAAATAAAATACTTGGAAACTGGATCAAAACCTATCAAAGAGGTTATCCACCATGATCAAGTTGGTTTCATTGTAGAGATTCTTGAAACGTTCAATATATGAAAATCAATAAGTGTAATCTATCACATAAACAAACTGAAAGAAAAAATATATGGTAATTTTGTTAGATGCAGAAAAGGCCTTTGACATAATACAATACCCTTTATTGATAAAGATACTGTAAAGATTGGGGATTCAGTGTACAAACCACAACATAATGAAGGAAGTTTACCACAAGTCTATAGCCATAGCAACATAAGTGGAGAGAAACACACAACAATTCCACTAAAAATTGGAATAAAACAAAGTTGTCCACTCTCTCCATGCCTATTAAATATAGTACTTGAAGTCTTAGCAAAAGCAATAAGACAATTGAAAGAGATCAAGGATATACAAGTTAGAGAGGTAGATATCAAAGTATCATTATTCACAGATGATATTATAATATACATAAGTGATCCTAAAATTTATTTTTTGGTTTTTATTATACAAGGTTTCTCTATAGCTTGGTGACTGTAACTCCCTCTTGTAGACCAGGCTGGCCTCAAACTCACAGAGATCTGCCTGCCTCTGCCTAGTTCTAGGATTAAGGGTGTGCGCCACTGCTACCATGCTGACTCTTAAATTTCTAATGGAGAATTCTTATGGCTGATAAATACTTTCAGCAAAGTATCTGGATACAAAATTAACTCATAAAAATTCTGCAGCCCTTCTAAGTACAAATGAGAAATGGAGCGAGAAAGAAAATAGGGAAACAATACAATACTTTCTTCAAAAGCCCCAATTAATATAAAATATCTTGGAGTGACTTGAACCAAGTAAGTGAAATAGTTGTATAATAGAAACTCCATTTTTTTTAAGAAAGAAAATGAAGAAGATACTAGAAGATGAAAAAATATACCATGCTCATGGGTTGGTAGGATTAATATAGTAAAAATGGCCTTTCTACCAAACACAATTTACATAAATATTTCAACAAAATTCTTCATAGATCCTGAAAGGATAATTCTCAACTTCATATATGAACACAAAACTCCCAGAATAGCTAAAACAATTCTGAGTAGTAAAAGAACTGTTGAAGTTATCACCTTCACTGATTTCAATTGTACTACAAATTAATAGTAATAAATCAGCATGTGATGGATAAAAAGAGGCATGTGGAATAATGGAGTTGAACCGAATTCCAAGACATAAAAATACATGTACTTATGAAGCCATGACTTTTGATAAAGAAGCCAGAAATACATACTGTGAAAAATAAGAATCGTCAACAAATTGTGGTGATCAAACTGGATATCTCTATGTAGAATTCAAGTAGATAGTACTTACCATGTGGCATGAAGCTCAACTCCAAATAGAATCAAAGATCTTAACATAAAACCAGTTATACTGAACCTGATAGAAGATAAGATGGAAAATAGTCCTGGAGATTTTGTTCTTGGAGATTTTTTTAACAGAATACCATCAACACTGGTATAAAACCCAATATAAAAAATGGAACCTAATGAAACCAAAAAGCTTCTTTAAGTCAAAGGACAATGTCATTAAGTCAAAGTGGCAGTCTAGAGACTCTGAAAAGATTTTTACTAACTCTACATCCAATAGAGGAGTATTATTCAGAATATAGAGAGAATATAAATATTCAAAATACAAACCAAGTAATCCAAATAAAAAATGAAATACAGATCTAAAAGTAGAATTCTCATTACTGGGAATTCAAATAACTAAGATACATTTAAGGAAATGTTCAGCATCCTTAGCCATTAGGAAAGTACAAATCAAAATGACTCATATTCCATCTTACCCCTATCAGAATGGTTGGTTAAAATCAATAATACAAGTGACAACTCATGCTGGTGAGGCTATAGATAAGGGATAAACACCCCCATGCTAGTGTGAGAACAAATTTGTATAGCTACTATGAAAAACAGTATGGCAGTCCCTCATAAAGATAGGAATCAATATGCCTCAAGATCCATCTACACTATTCGTAGGCATACACCCAAAATATGTTTAAATCCATCATAAGGACTGATGTAAGATTCCTCTCCATATGCTTTAATCACCATTCATTAATAAAGAACTGTTTTGAGCCTATGGCAGCGCAGAACAGAACTAGGCGGGAAAAAACTAGGCTGAATGCTGGGAGAAAAAAAGAGCAGAGTCAGTGAGGAACCATGTAGCCCCACTGGAGACAGACACTGAAGCTTTGCAAATAAGCCACAGCTACATGGCAATACATAGCTTAACAGAAATGGGTTAAATTAAGATTCGAGTTACCCCATAAGAAGCTAGAATTAATGGGCCAAGCAATGATCTAATTAATACAGTTTCTATGTGGTTATTTTGGGTCTGAGAAGCCAGGAACAAACAAACAGCCTCTTACAACAAAGGACATTTGCTCAATCATGTTTAGTGTTTTTCTATTCACAATAGTCAGAAACTGGGAACAAACTAGATGTTCCTCATCAGAAGAATGGATGATGAATAAATGATACATTTAAACAATGGAGTATTACTCAGCAGCTAAAAAAATAACATCATGAAATTCATATGAAAATGGGCAGAACTAGAAAAAAATCCTTAGTGAAGTAATCTAGACCCAGAAAGAAAAATATTCTATGTATTTGCTTATATGTGGATATTAATCATTATATAAATAATAACCACACAACAATTAATAGACCCATAGGGATTAGGTATAAAGGAACATACTAGCAAGACACTGAATCTTCCTGGGCATGGGAAATAGATTAGATTTTATGGCTGAACTAAGTGCTGGTGTCATTGTAATGAGAGGATGAGAGGAGGGTGAAGAAATGTGGGGAGAGACAGCTATAATTAAGGGGTATTTAAGTAATGGTATGAAAACCTCGTAGAGTGGTAGCTTCCTAAAATATATAAAAGAAATTTTAATGAAGTTTTTAAATAATGTGAGAGATGAAGTTCCAATCTCTTGCCCCCAAACAAAGTTTCCCGTGCTGCAACATGGTTATATCTATTGAGTTTTTGGCCAATGGATTTCCATGGCAATTCTCAAAGAACCCAGGCTGTTATCAAAGAACTGCTTTTCAGAAACTGACATCAAGACCCCAGTGTTGAAGACAACACCCATAAAACTCATTAAATGTGGAGAATTCATGCTGGTGTCTACAGAATCTTCTCTCCTGTTTTCTCATGCTCTGCTATGAAAACAGAAGTGAGTAGTATACCAATCCAGCCATCAAACTTTTGATCTATAATGCTGTTCTGCTTGCAAAATATGCTAGGGCACTGGTGGTGCAAAGTTTTTGCGAGTAACTAAATTTGACCTAAGACCCATTCCACAAGATGGAACCCATACCAGACACTTCTATCATCAAGAACCAGAGCCTAGGTAGTCCAATGTCCTAGGATAAAACCAATTATTAATGATCTAAATAAAAGATTTTAAAAAATCCTTCCTCTTTCTCTTCAACAGAACTCCTGGAGCTCAGCCCATTGGTTGGCTGTGGATCTCTATTTCTGTTCCCATCAGTTACTGGATGAAGGCTCTCTGATAACAATTAGGATAGTCACCAATCTGATTACAGAAGAAGGCCAGTTCAGGTACTCTCTCCACTATTTTTAGGAGTCTTAGCTGGCACCATTCTTTGGGTTAGTGAGAGTTTCCCTGGTACAAGTTTCAAAATATGAGTCTAAGGATATGTTGCTTTGGAAAAGGGATTCTTCTTTTACTTTTATAGAAGATGAGAAACTGTGACTTTCTCCCAGACTAATGTGATTTGGTGGACCAAGATCCCCTGTAAGGTTGCCATAAACACCTCCAAAAATACTTTGCCCAGCAAAAAGCCAGAAGCAGTTTGGAGAGAACTATGCCCAAATTCCCTAAATTATTGTTTATAAATGTTTGTTTACATTTAAAGGGGGACATGCTACAGAGATTTGTATTGGTATGAATCTTGGTTTGATACAAACTTAAGGTCAATATTGTTATACTGTGTATATGTATTTCTGCTCTTGATTAAGGTACTGTGTTTGTATATCTCATTTTAAATTGTAATGTATAATTCAGAAATATAGATAAATAGATAATCATCTATAATAGTCAAGCTTATAGTCAAGTTAGTTAGGTTTCCTAGATATATGGAGATATATTTCAGTTAGATAGGTATATTTCAAATCTTTCAGAGAATTTCAGCATTTGGCAATTTAAAATGTTTTATTAACTTAGACTTTTCATGACAATGAGAAACATCTGTTCCTGACAGCGCTAATTATTTCAAGAGGAAGATGGGCATCGAAGAGACCTCTTATGCTGTTAGTAATTTGGGGTAAGAAACGGGTCTGACCTAGACCATTTGATGCTATGCTGTATGAACTGGACATTCAGGACCCACAAAGAAATGACTGTTGAATGTGTGTAAAGGTGAGACCATCCTTCAGGGTTCCTGCTTCATGAAACAGTCTTCTAGACATTCTGCAGGACACAGAAAAAAAATGACTGACAAACTGCCAATATAGATGGAATTGTCTTTGAAACTTCCTGCTTTGTGGAAAAGTCTGTTGAATATTATGGGCCTGTAGGCTAAAGATGGGTGCTCCAACAATACAGAAGAACTTTGGGTGACTGTCCAGGTAGCAAGATTTTGCTGTCAATTCTAGAGTTTTGGAAGTTGCTTACAATACACATTCTGTTTACTTAGGTAATATTAAAACCTTCTGGAGTCTTTGATGGAACTGAAAATATGTACTTATAGTTATAATTTTTCTTAGTTATGAAAAAAGATAAAGTGGATATAAATATTATAGCCATATTCTTGCTTAATACTTGTTTGTTATATGTAATTTTACTATGTTAAAGTTAAAACCTTCCTTTTTATTTAAATAGAAAAGGAGAGGTGATGGGGGATTCCCCTCTGTATGCTGTGAATACCACTGGTCAATAAAGAAACTGCTTTGAACCTATAGTAGAGCAGAGCAGAACAGAGCTAGGTGTGGAAAAGTAAACGGAATGCTGGAGAAAGAAGGCAGAGTCAGAGAGAAGCCATGTAGTCTTGCCAGAGACAGATACAGAATGGAAACTTGTCGGTAAGCCACAGCCACATGGAGATACACAGATTACTAGAAATTGGTTAAATTAAGATGCAAAAGTTAGCCAATAAGAAGCTAGAATTAATGAGCCAAGCAGTGATTTGATTAATACAGTTTCTGTGTGGTTATTTTGGGAGTCTGAGTGTCCAAGAAACTTAGAAGCAGTTTCATATAATACCTGTTGCTGATATGTAAAATAAATGTAAATATTAATAAAAATGAATAGAAATTGTGCTCAAATGACTCCTACTGATATTCTTTTGCACTCATAAACCAGTGCCTTGCTTAACCACCACCAGAGAAACTTCCTCTTACAGTAGATGGGAACAAATACTAAGATCAACAATCAGACATTATTCAGAGATAAACTCTTTGGGACACCCAGATATAACTGTAGTATCTCCATCAAATACCCCCTCAATTTTCAGTGAAACAAGTGGCAGAGAGTATAAGAACCAGAGCAAATGGAAGACACCAGGAGAACAGGAGAACAGGCCCTCCAAATCAGCTGGGCAAATCTCATATGAACTTACTGAAACTGAAACAGCAAGCACAAGGCCTACAAAGGTTTAAACCTACTCATTTCTGTATATATTGTGACTTTCAGGTTATTTTTACACATTGGCTTAATACGTGAGTGTGTCTGTCTCTGTTTTTTTGGTTTTTGTGGGGGTTTTTTTGCCTTCTCTTGAATTATTTTCTTTTTTAATTTGCTTTATCTAACTTTGATGTAATGGTTTATGTTTTATCTTATCCTATTTTATATTGTTTTGTCTTGTAGTTATCTCATAGATGTCTGCTCTTTTCTAATTATGGACAGAAAGGGAATGGATTCATATGGGAGAGAAACTGGGGAGGACCTTGCAGTAGAACAGGATAAGCTATAATCAGGATATATTGAATGAAAAAAGAATCTATATTCAGTATAAGAAAAAAACACATTAGATAATCTACTAAAAAAAGCAGCAGCTATAATTTCCTAAAATTCACATACTTGAGCTTTAAATGTAGCATCCATTAAAAATGTGAGGTTCCAAAACTCTCAAAATTAGTATTGAAAAATGTAGCAGTTAGTGATGATTTTAACCCAGTTTCTCCACACAGATATAATTTTAAATCACAGACCTTGTTTATTGTATGTACTGAGATGCAACCTCTCAAAAGCAACATGGCCATACATAGTCAATGACTAGATGATATTCTTGGGTTTGCTAATGTTGTTGTTGCTGTTTTCTCTTGGCCATTAAGATATACTTTTAAGGATATGTGATACTGAAGTCAAATGTGTCTGAGGATGCTTAGAGGCCTAGGTATACCATCTGGCATTTTGGTCCCATTCCTTCTTGTGCATTAACAACCTGTAAATATGTAGGTCAGGGTTCAGAGTAATTTGGGGAAGGTTTCTTGATCTTTAATCCCACTGGTGAAAAAGGTGAAGATGTCCTACAGTTGGGCACTGGTAAAGCTGACTGTCCTAAAATTCTTGCCACTTTGATTGGGCCCTAGGCAAGAATGCTGCTACATTCATGAAAATAAGTTGACTTTTTATCCCCAATAAGTAGAATTTATGCATAAAAATGGATATATCCCAGCATACAATCTTTCTTACTAGACCTGTAGATATTCAGAAAAAAAAGAGCCACAGAATCACACATTTACAACACATTAAATTCTAAATGTTCTAAAGTGCTTCCCCAACAAACTTTGTAAGAGTTTGACCAAAACTGATGGAATTTGGTGTTCAAATTCTGTTGGGGGAGGGGATTGCTCATTGGTTCCTGGGTACCCTGCTAGCTTAGACCTGAAATTGCTTGATACCTGTTTTGTTATGTATAATTTTACTATGTTAAAATTAAAGTCTTCCTTTTTTTTTTTTAAACAGAAAAAGGGAAATGATGTGGGAGGTCCTTCTGTCTATGTGTTGATTTTATTGGTTAATGAATAAAGAACATTTTTAGACCTATAGCAAGGCAGAACTTAGGTAGTCAGGAAAAGGTAGGCTAATTGCTTGGAAAAAGAAGGGCAGAGTCAGGGAGACACCATGAGCTGCCACAGGAGATAGATTTGCTGAAACTTTGCTGGTAGGCCACGACCTCATAGTGATATACAACTTAATAGAAATGGGTTAAATTAATATGTAATATGGTAATATGATGTAGAAGGTCCTTCTGTTTATGTGTTGCTTTCATTGCTTAATCAATAAAGAAACTGCTTGGCTTGATAGGGCAGAACTTATGTAGGCAGAGAAGACAGAGCTGAATTCTGGGAGAAAGAAAGCAGAGTGAGAGAGCCGCTATGGAGATATCAGGTCAGACATGCTAAGTCTTTCCCGGTAAGCCATGACCTTATGGTAATATACAAATTATTAGAAATGGGTTAAATCAAGATGTGAGAGTTAGCCAATAAGAGGCTAGAGATAATGGGCCAGGCAGTCTATTAATTAATAAAATTTCTGTGTGGTTATTTTGGGTGTAAGCTAGCGGGGTGGCCAGGACAAACAAAGACCCTCTGCCCAACAACATACATGAGATTTTGTAATAACATACATGAGGTTTGCTTTTTACTAGCAAATTAACTCTACTTTGCTCACAATATTGGTAAATAAATAAATTAGACACAGTGCTTCTTGAATTCATTGTGAATATTCTTGACTTTAGTGCTTCTGTGGGTTAATGGTGTTACTTTGGAAAGCAAACACAGTTAAAAATTAAGATATGAGATTAGAATGAAAAGAGAATGATAAATGTTTCCCAGTCTTCCTCCTGAGATGTTCTATATGACTATGAAAAAGCAGCTGCCATTGATTGATTTTCTAAATATCAATTATTGGACTGAGAAACAGAGGCAGGCATGTTGTCTCATCCCTATAATCTCAGCACAGAGGGAGCTGATGCAGGTGAATTGTTTCTAGTTCTGGAATTAAGGTATAGAGTTTAAAAAAAATCTAAAAGACACATTTATGATAGATTGAGGAGCAAACAGAAGATTATCAATAATCTTAGTACAATCTGGAACAGTTCTAATGGTGATAGATGGCATTATTATTTTTCCCTGACTATGGTTTCTGTTTCACCTTTGACAGAGATATGCTTAGTGAAGCATCCTACCTATTCTGAGTACAATTCTTTGGACAATTTTATAGACACTAATGATATTTCCAAGCAGCAGTTCAGAGGCAGTATCACACTCTTGCTGGTCTGGCTAGGAAATGGTACAAGATCTAGTTCAGGCAACCTCCTCAGATTTATTCCATCGCTGAAAGCTCTGGTTCAAACAAATTGTTGTTGTTGTTTTTCATGATCTACTGACAGTGTGTATGGTAAAGTCATTGTGGACTACTTTCTCCTGGAGATGAACACAAGTTGTCAGTGAATGGGAAATATAGGGGAAAGGGCCAAGCATGCTTAGATTTACCAACTAATGGAGCAAATAAATTTCCCTTTTTATAAGCCAATGAGAAAGGTATTTCTATTGAAAGTAAAAATGCATCTCAAGAAATTTTATATAACTGATAGAATGTATAAGTGCGTAATTGTATTCTAATTGGATGTTTCCTTCCTCTAATTGATATTGACTTGGTTTTGTAAATTATTGATGACTATGGAGATTTACCAGCTTGTATAACACAGTTACTAAGTACCTGGAAAGACACCGTGCAGAAGTACATAGAATATGGTCATGAAGTAATTTCCAACTATTGTGAAGTATATATGATTGACACTGTGTTAAATACATATGAACTTCATGGAATTCCTATAAATATATGGCAATATTCATAACGGCAAACTTATAAGTTAGCCTTCCTAGTGTATTTCAGTATTTTTAAGTTATGTGATTCATTGTAATTAGTACTTTATTCTGAGATTTTTAATTCAATCATTTCTGTTATCCATCAACATTTTTTTATTAGGAGGAATGTTAAAATACAAGTATGAAAATGTATATTAAGTGAAGTGGTAACATAAATAATCTCTAGCAGTAAAGTTTTTTTAATTACATTGGAAAAATTATGCTTTTGCTATAAAAATGAAATAAATTAATAAAATCTAGTTTATTGTATTAAAATTTTCACTTACAGAAAATTACTATTTAATTTTAAATTAGTGTCTGAGTCTGGCCAAAACTAGATTCCTATTTATTTATTTATTTATTTATTTATTTTGGTTTTCGAGACAGGGTTTCTCTGTGGCTTTGGAGCCTGTCCTGGAACTAGCTCTGTAGACCAGGCTGGTCTCGAACTCACAGAGATCCGCCTGCCTCTGCCTCCCGAGTGCTGGGATTAAAGGAGTGCGCCACCATCGCCCGGCTATTTTTATTTTTTTTTTAATTGAAAAAAAAATTTCCGCCTCCTCCCAGCCTCCCATTTCCCTCCCCCTCCTCCCACCCCTCTCCCCTCCCCCCACTCCTCTTCCCCTCCCTCTCCAGTCCGAAGAGCAGTCAGGGTTCCCTGCCCTGTGGAAAGTCCAAGGTCCTCCCCCCTCCATCCAGTTCTAGGAAGCTGAACATCCAAACTGGCTAGGCTCCCACAAAGCCTGAACATGAAGTAGGATCAAAACCCCCCTTGCCATTGTCCTTGGCTTCTCATCAGCCCTCATTGTTCGTCATGTTCAGAGAGTCCGGTTTTATCCCATGCTTTTTCAGTCACAGTCCAGCTGGCCTTGGTGAGCTCCCGATAGATCAGCCCCACTGTCTCAGTGGGTGGGCACACCCCTCGTGGCCCTGACTTCCTTGCTCATGCTCTCCCCCCCTCTGCTCCTCATTGGGACCTTGGGAGCTCAGTCTGGTGCTCCAGTGTGGGTCTCTGTCTCTATCTCCATCCATCGCCAGATGAAGATTCTATGGTGATATGCAAGACACTCATCAGCATGGCTATAGGATAGGGTCATTTCAGGTTCCCTATCCTCAGCTGCCCAAGGAACTAACTGGGGACATCGCCCTGGTCACCTGGGAGCCACTCTAGGTTCAAGTCTTTTGCCAACCCTAAGGTGGCTCCCTTAATTAAGATATGTGCTTCCCTGCTCCCCTATCAAACCTTCCTTTATCCCAATCATCTCGTTTCCCCAAGTTCCCCCCATCCTCCCCTTCTCACTTTTCTCTCCCCATTTCCCCTTACCCCTATCCCATCCCACCCTCAAGTTCCCAAATTTTGCCTGGCAATCTTGTCTACTTCCCATAGCCAGGAGGATAACTATATGTTTTTCTTTGGGTTCACCTTCTTATTTAGCTTCTTTAGGATCACAAATTATAGACTCAGTGACCTTTATTTATGGCTAAAAACCAATTATTTTATTGAAAAAATTTCCACCTCCTCCCCGCCTCCCATTTCCCTCCCCATCCTCCCACTCCTCTCCCCACTCCTCTCCCCCTCCCCCCCACTCCATTCCCCCTCCCTCTCGAGTCTGGGACCTTGAGCAACTGAAATGACCCTATCTTATAGCCATACTGATGAATATCTTGCATATCACCATAGAACCTTCATCTGGCGATGGATGGAGATAGAGACAGAGACCCATTTATTCTTTAATTGCTGTTTTGGCTTCAAAGAAAAAATCTCCCCTGCGGCTGTACCCCATGATCTTTCCCTTGGGATTGAATAAAAAATCAGACTTACGGCTAAAATATAAGGTATATTAATAATTAGCATACCTTAACTTCATTCTAAAAATTATGCTATTATGCTACAAAGTAAAATTGGTGAGAAACTACAAGCTGGATCTGTCTCTTTCATACCATTATCAAAAGGGGATATCTGTTTGATAATATCATTGAAAGTTGTTCTTCCTCATTTTGAAAACTCTAGTTCATTTGCATATTTTAAATCTCTATGTTTGTTTATTTGAAAGAGTTGCATAAAATACCAGGTGATTATCTGTGAATTTAATATTGACTGTATTTATAATTATTTTCCACTTGAGAAAACTTAGTAAGTGCTTATCTCAGTTGCAGAGGAGAAATATAATATAGTGACAAGAAAGACCAATAAAGCCAATCTCTATACAAATAGAATAGAGCTTGCTTTCTGATTAGAAAAATGGTGGCTGTAAGTGATCAGCTGAGTATTTATCAGGTTGTAATACATTTAATACCACACACACACAAACACACACGCACACAGACACACACACACCATGTGATATTCAGGAGCTACTTCATGATGGAACACATGACTTAGAGCAGAAAGTCGAAATATTTAGGATGGAATCATCTGGCTACTGCAGAAAAATATTCAAGTCACAAAAGTGATTAAGGACAACAAGGAAGATTGGATTTTAAAATATAATCAAGGAACAGCAAGAGATATTGTGTTTTAAACAGAGTAAATACAAAAATAGGAATAAATCTTACATTGTTAATTTTCTGTGTGAAACTCAATTATTGAAAAGAAGGGTATATTTATAAGGGCAGCGTATTTGAAGGATGAGAGACCAGGGTACATATATTTCCTTGAAATTTCTCTATCAGCACCTAAATGGAGATATCAAGTAGGCCAATACTTTTATCCACAATTTTTTTCTTGATAAAGGATGAGATGCAAGTGTAATTTTATGATCATGCACAAATATGTTGTTTGTAATGAAGGGTATATGAAAGAAACATTGATAGTAGAGTTAGAAATATATTCAGAAGTCATAATGCTGTCATTGCTTGATGTTTACTAGTTAGAAGACGTACTGCTGATTAGACAGCCCAGTGTGTAAAAACATTTCCTGCCAAGGCTGATGGCCTGAATTTTGAACCCAGAACTTACACAGTGAAGGAAAGAACCCACAAGCATTGGGACCTAAGTTCGGGTCCCCAGTGGGTGTCTATAAGGCCCACGAAAGGGTGAGAACACATGTGACCCCAGTGCCCAGAAAGGGAGCAAGCAGGCAGATTCCAAGTTGATCAACCCTTTTATTAGAAACAGTGAGCTCTAAAGATGCCATATCTCATGAAACAAGGCAGTGAGTGATAAAGCAAGACATCTTAAGTAAATATCTGACTTTAATATGCATAGCATAGCTACAGGTGATATCTGCCTCTCTCCTTATGGGCCAAGTATTCAAAGGCCTCTCTCCTTATGGGCCAAGTATTCAAAGGCATGCGTCTTTGGGGGCCATACCTAAACAAACCATCAGAACTCACAACACATACATACACACAAAGCAACATCAGACAAAATGTCTTGAAAGATAATGTTGAATCTACTACTTGTTGTGTTGACCACCTACTTCTGTGCATGGGGCCTGTCACCACTCTTGAGGTGGTGGGACCTAGGAGAATGGAGCTGATAAATGAGGCAGAATAAACTCTCATGAAATAGGCAACTTTATTCAGATCCTTAGACAATTTATACTCTAAAAGTTAAGAAAGACCACATGAGCAAAGTCTTCATGAGCTCAAGATGTATACAATCACAAGGACAAGAAGCACGAGGCAAAAGCATGTTTTTTTTTTATAGAGGCATATAAAGGATAATTTAAACAATTGATAAACAACAGCAAGAAAGACTGATTAATCTCACTCATATCTCCTATACCTGGGAAGAAGTAAAAAAAAAAAAACAAAAAAACATGTTCCATGAAAAATTCATGTTTTGAAGAAGCTGAGGTCACAAGACTCTTGTCTTATTTTCTTAGAGTGTTCCCAGAAGCAAAGAGATTCTCACACAACTCCATTCCTGGACAATGTTCTGACAGGGTCTACCTTTAAGTATGTTTAAAATACCTAAGAAAACTCCACTGGATAAAATAAATTATTTTTTTTTCCTTTGCAGCAGATTGCAGTGAGATAGCTAGCTCCCTGGTTAGATTTGGAAGACTGTTTCCACTTCCCCTTCTCGGTGCTCAGAATTCCTCTGACTGGACAAGTAAGTGCAGGCTCTGTGCATGCTGTCTCAGTCTCTGTGTGTTCATATATATGTTAGTCCTATTGTGTCTGGAACGTACTGTTTCCTTGGTCTCATTCAACCCCTCTGGTTCTTATAATCTTTCTGTCTCCTCTTCTGCATTGTCCCATGAGCCATAAGGGGAGAACTTTTATGAAGATATCCAATTAAGGACTGAGTATTTCAAAGTCTCTCACTCTCCTCAGATATTCCAGTTGCCTGTCTCTGTGTTATTTCCCTTCTACTACAATAGGAAGCTTTTCTGAAGATGGCTAAGAATTGACCTATGGTTAAAGGAAAGTATTATTACAAGCTGTTTCACTGCTATACTTTTTTAGCAGAATATTATTTGGTTTCACTTTAGGATTATGACCTCTCTAATCTCGGGATTTTGGCCACCTGAGCAGTGTCAGGCATAGATTCTATCTATTTGAGGAGGCCTTAAATCCAATCAAGTAGTGATTGGTTACCCCCACAATGTTTGTCCCACTATTACACCAACATATCATCAATGCAGATCACCATCACCATTTTATATCCCAGGCTTTGTAGCTAGTTTGGTGGTTGCCTTATTCCTATGATAGCATAGAAATTACTTTCCATTACCTTTGATTATTTGGATTGCCTCAGTATATGTTTTATGTTTTCTTTTCTATTTACAAAGTTAGCAATATCTATATTCTATATATTTTAATTAATTTGGTTAATGTTTTATTAATTTTATTTATTCTCTCAAAGAAACAATTCCTCATTTCATTGAGTATTTTTTTGCTGTTTTTAATATATACAATTAAGAAGTTTTTCTTAGAATTTTAATGAAAGTTTATAGAATTTTGCTCTTTATCCTACTTTGAATTATATGGCTTTTAATAATAGCCTAGATATGTATCAGCAGTAAGTGCAATAATATTAGTAATTTATGGTGAATCTTTTAGTTTTTATGGTATTATAGATTGAACTCATTGCTTTGCACATATAAGGCAAGAGTTCTAATACATATCCTTATATGTTAAAAACTTTTAAAATAAAAAGCAATTGTCATTTCTTTGTTTAAAGTAGTTCATAAAATTTTAATCATATTTATTGTAAAAGGTGGTAACTTGTCATGAGAGTTGTTCATAAATAAATGAACTGTGTTATAGTGTGCTTTAAGTTTTCCCTAGATGTTCTAAACTGGCATCTGTACTTACTCTAAGAGTACAATCTTTTGGCTACAAAGTTATCTGATTTGGAAAGCTTCTTTCCCATTAGAGTTCACTAACAAGATTATTAAAGCAGTACAGATTTTCATTTTCATTTGCCTGTTGTTTAAACCTCACCAAACTTTTTTTTTTTTTGGAGTAGTAACTTCTAATTATTACTTGCATGTTCACATAAAATTTCCATCATCAAGAAAATAGACCAAACTTATTTTTAATTCTTTTCTTCAAAACTTCATTTTACTGTCAACTTAAAAAAATTGCACCTCCAAATTGCCTGAGTTTTTGAAAATTCAACTCAATTCTCAATTTCCACCCTTCCCTTTCCAGGATTTCTCTCTAGAAAAAAACAACTTCCACTGGTTATTTTATTTTATTTCTTTCAAAGTGTAGTTTATTTCAAAAGTGTGTCCAACATATTTTCTTATAAAATATTATATATTTATTTTAGAGCATTTAAAATATAGGTAGTATAAATTGATATTTACCAATAATCCTACAAACCGGGATCACCAATGGTATGTTATTCAATTTTTCAATATTTCATTCCATATTGAATATTTATCATGGTGCACATAATTTTAGACTACATACAATTATATAGTTTGATACTCTTTTCAATATTATGCAAATATATTCTACACTAATTTCTATTTGTTCTTTTTTTGATTTGTTGAGTTTTTGTTTGTTTTCTTGTTTGTATGACTTTATCTTATGCTGGTTTGCTGATGTTTCTTTTGATTTTGTTTATTTATTTAGGGAGGAACATATTCCTTCATCATAAAATTAGGTTTATTTAGCTTAAAAATGCTTTTATGGTGATAACAAATGATTCTACCAAGTGACTAAAGATGCTATATTTATCTTTATGTTTAAACCTAATAACCATGCAATTTCCAGTATTACAATCATGTAAGATTAGCATTTTAACCAAATGTCTTGGCTAGGATTTTCTCATATGTTCCCAGTAGCTGCACTTTTGAGCATTTGATTTGCATATGCAGAAATCAGCTTCCTGTCCTATTCCTGTAGAGATACCACATACTCATAATTGATATTTGAGGTTATGAACTACTTGTCATCAAATTATGTCAGGGTTTTTAATTTTTTTTGTTTTTTAAAAGTTTCTAGCACTTTACATAAATAAATAAATTTCAACTTATAATAAAATAAGGACATTTGTTTGTTTTGAATCAACTTCTCTTTTTTAGTTCATATTTAATCATGGCATAGAGTTATTATTTCTTTATATTTATACTTTGTCATTTATTATTTATTGGGTAATTTCTCTGAAGACTTTAAAAGGAGAGGGAAATGAGGACTCATTGAGCAGAAATGCAAAGCTTCTTGTTTGGCAAAAGAGAGCTATGAAAACATAAGTCAGTGGAAGGAATTATGTAGAGTTGGGGAAAGAGATGAGAGATCATGGAAAATTATCACTTCCTCCAAGAAATGAGTCTATACAAAATTAACATATGATTTTTTTCTAGTTATTTGGATACAAACTCAAAATACTTTCATTTTTCATTTATTAAAAAGATATCAAGTTGATATGGGAACTCCTTTTTATATGTGTTGTTTTTATTGGTTAATGAATAAAGAAATTGCTTTGAGCCTATAGCAGGACAGGACAGAGCTAGGCATGGAAAACTAAACTGAATGCTGGGAGAAAGAAGGCGGAGACAGAGAAATGCCATGTAGCCTTATCAGAGACAGACACCAGATGGAACTTAACCCAGTAAGCCACAGCCACATGGTGATACACAGATTATTAGAAATGGGTTAAATTAAGATGTAAGAACTATCCAATAAGAAGCTAGAGCTAATAGGCCAAGCAGCAATTTAAATAATATAGTTTCTGAGTGGTTATTTCAGTTCTGGGCAGCCAGGAAGAAAAAAGCTGCCTTTGCTCAACAGCAAGTCACACTATAAAATATTATACAAAATATTTCAATAGAATTTGTCTTATATGTCTTTATTCGGCTTTACTAACATACAATCTTAATGTGTATATATATATGTTCTTATTTATCCACATGTCTTTGTATATGAAATACAATTTCCAAAGACGTGAGTTACAATGCTCTTTATTTTCAGGCAGGTTCTCACTGTTTTTCCCAGGCTGATCTTCAAACCCTAGGTTTTATAATCTGTTGATTTAGCCTCTCTACTGCTGGCATATTGGTCACTGCTTATCATAATGTTTTGTAGGCTACTTCTTTTACTTAAGATTCCCTGTCCATGCAGAGAATCACCTACTTTTTAGATGCTGCACAGTAACTTCTTTTTAATATTTTTCTAATGTTGAACGATTAAGTCATTTGCATGCATTATATCATTAGATATTAACAACATTGGCTTGTCAATGTATCTGCCTATTTTTTTCATAGACTTACTGATATGTAGACTTTCTAAAAGGCTACCTACATATGTGCATTCTTGCAAAATGTCTTTTCTATCATCTTTTCATTTGTATGTAGCTTGTTTGAGCTTATTTTCTATTGCTACAATGAATATCACATATAATCAACTTGGAAAAAGAAAAAAAATTATTGGTTCATATTTGATTTAATGTCGGCTTGTGATCTCTTGTCCCTGTTACTTTACACAAGGTTGCACATCATGATGGAAACACATGCAGATCAAAACCTAGTGAAAGGGAAAATGAATAATTTGGAATTGCACTACTCCATTTAACTGTATGTACACAATGATCTAGAAGTCCCCCATTTGAGCATACTTCCTCATGATAAAAACGTAAGGACCAAGCCTTTAATTACATTTCTGTAGAACACAGGAGATCAAAATTGCAACATATCTTATATCCAATATAAACATTGAATGAATTTGTGTAAAATAAACTGTTTGTGTGTCTTAATTTTGTCATTATCTTTAGTAAGTAGTTTAATGTAGAATATGCTTTCTTCCTGTTTGCATGCACCACAAAGCCTTACTCCAAATTATAAAATGTACTTCTGATAATTTGTATTACATAAAATATTTTAAAGGGTAACTATCACTTCTAAGATATTTAGCATACTGTTGGTGTCTAGGATCTATTCATCACAATGAGTTTTAATTGCAAATATGAGTTCTCACAGTGGAAGGAACAGGGGGAGCTTTTAGTATTTCCTCTATGATATCATCACTAGACAGGTAGATAGTGTTCACACATTGCCTTGGAAACCTGGATCTCTACTTAATTTAGCTCATTTGAGCTTTGTGTCAGTATTAAACTTAGTTCCATCTTAAACTAATTAGTCCTTAATCCTTTGACCACTATGATATCCTTAACCTTACACATTAAAAGTTTTTTTGTAAGTAATTATGTAGCCCATAATGAAAACTTAATGGTTATTAAATGACACACTGAGAATATGGAAGCTCTAAAGTAATATCAGTCTTCATGTAACAAGTATGTTTTAGTCAGTATTTGAATAATAGAGATCACATAGATTCAGACAATTTTTCTGCTATAAGTAAATTAGTATAGCCTGGTACAATAAACTGTCTATATATTTTTAGCATATGTGCCTTTCCAAAATTTTTGATTGCATGTAAATGGGATTTTCATTTAAATCTAACCTAAATTTCAGAAAGAAATTGAAATTATTATAGATCACTTGACTAATTACTTAAACAGAGCTGGTTTCAGTTCTTGAAATGACTTTCAACATATTTACTGTTATGGTCTCTTTAAAACTGAAATTTTACTATCTTCCATTTTAGGTGTTGAGTATAATAAATAACCTCCACTATTTGACTGTTAACAAGTGATATAATGTTAATTTACCATACATATTCGCAGTAGCATATGGAGACATTTTGACAATAATTTATTAATACATTAAAGATTTACCTTTCTCTCTCTCTCTCTCTCTCTCTCTCTCTCTCTCTCTCTCTCTCTCTCT
>JABTXL010001118.1:753748-773206 GCA_025134845.1 Neodon shergylaensis | reverse complement strand
TCTCTCTCTCTCTCTCTCTCTCTCTCTCTCTCTCTCTCTCTCTCTCTGTGTGTGTGTGTGTGTTTGACTAGATACATACACATAAGGGCAGGACGGATCTCTGTGAGTTTGAGGTCAGCCTGGTCTACAAGAGCTAGTTCCAGGAAAGGCTTCAAAGCTATAAAGAAGTCCCATCTTAAAATAAAGAAAGATAGACACACACACACACACACACACACACAGAGAGAGAGAGAGAGAGAGAGAGAGAGAGAGAGAGAGAGAGAGAGAAGAGGAGTGCTGAGCAAACCATGTGCAGAAAACCAATAGGCAGCTCTGCCTCAGCTCCTGTCTGCAGGTTCCTGCCCTACTAAGTTTCTATTTCTTTAGTAATGAACAGAATTGTTAAAGTGTAAGCTAAAAAACTTTCTCTCCCCAACTTATTTTTGGTCACAGTGTTTTGGTGCAGCCAGAAAAGCCCTAAGACTTGGACCATACATTATTTCAAAAGAGTAAACAAACAGAGTACAACCTCTGCTCAAGGCTAAGATAAAAATAGGCAGAATCATGTCTGCCTTGATTCTTCTAAGCCTATTTCTAAAGGCACTTTTATAGCCCAGGAGAATTTAATGTAATCACACTGAGTTTTCAAATGAGGGCTATACTATTCTTCATAAACTAACATACACATACGCACTTGCCTACCTCATGTTCTCCTTTTGATTTCTGCTCTTCTTTTGCTTCTCCACCATTTCTTACTTCATTTGGGAGAATAAACCAATCACTTATAGAAGAACATTTAAAACTATTGATTTCACATCTTTTTTAATTGATAAGTACTCTTTTAGCTTTGGCTATAACACATAACCGTGAGGATCTACAAGATAGCGAGTTGCTAAAAGGATAATAATTTCATTGTTCCCTTAAGTTACATAAATTTCATACTTCAGGCCACAAATGAGGAGAAGCAGCAATTTAGGAAAAAACAAATGTCCTTGGCACTGTAAACCACCACATTCCAGCTAATCAATCTGAATATGTAATTAGATGGCAGAACCACATGTTTTATGGATTTCTATGGATGCTTGTAGAGGACATTCTAGATTTGAGTAACTGCTTATAACAGAAGGGAAATGTCTCGAAAGATATAAGTATTTATGCTCTAGTCCTTGTTCTAAAACACATTGTTTGGGTGGTGTTGGTAATGGTATAAACAATATTGATCAAAGTTATGAAAGCAGCTAAATGGGGATCCTGCATGAAACAGAACTAGTCTCTCTGCATGTGGGCAACAGCTTTGTAGCCTGGTCTGTTTGTGGAACGCCTGGCAGTGGGACCAGGATCTATCCCTGGGCATGAATTGGCTTTTTGAAGCCCATTGTATATGGTGGGATGCCTTGCTCAGCCTTAATGCAGGGTGGGTTGGGTGGTTGGCCATGCCTCAACTGAATGTGCCAGGCTTTGCTGACTCCAATGGGAGGTCTTACCCTTTCTGAAGAGCGGATAGGGGTGGGTAGGAAAGATGTGGGGAAGGCAGATATATCATATATCATATATATGTATATATATAAAATATTCCTTATCAATATTTCCTATAACCATATTTTTAAATGAAAAATTCTGATAAAAGGTGCAACTATTTATATAGAGGAAAATTTTAAAGGTATGTCTAATATAGGCATTGACATGGTGCTTTAATCATTTGTAAATTTCAGTGTGAGATGACCTTCATTTAAAAAACTTTAACTATTAAAAGGAATATATACTGGAACAATTCTATTAATCCTATGTTTTAAATTTTTATTGTTTAACATATATTGCTTAATATATATTTAAAGTAGGAAGGGGGACCTGAGAAAAGAAGGGTGTTGGTGGGAAAGGGTGGAGTTATGTGTGAAATGTAACTTATATTTGCAAGGAAGTTCTAAAACTAAGAGGTATAATGCTCAAATAGAAAACAATTAAAGGTGATTAGACTATAGCGTAATAGTTATAAATGTAGTCTGGCACTGGTGTAAAAATAGACACATCAGTTGGAATTGAATGGAAGACCTGGAAAAAAAATGACCATAGCTATCTTCACTTTTGACGACGAAGCAAAAACATACTTTGAAAAAGAGAGAGCCTTTTCAATATATGATGATGGCAAAACTGAATTTCTATCTACAGAAGAGTGAAATTAGATTCATATCTTTCATCTTGTGCAAAAATTAATTAAAATGCACTAAACACCTTAATTTATAATCTAAAAATCAGAAACTTTTCAAAGAAGACACAAGGATAGCCTTAAAGATTTTAGGGCAGAGAAGAGATCTCTAAAGGAAAGATCAATAAGTTAAAATAAAATGTTTCTATAAAGAAAAGAAACAATCGGCATAGTTAGTAGATAACACATAGAATTGGAGAAAATCTGTACCAGCTATAGTTAGACAAAGGACTAACATATGAAGCATTGCAGAATGTAAATATAAAGGAAATAATGCCAATCAACAAATGGGCAAATGGATTGGATAGAGGATTTTTGGTTGGTTTTCATTTTTTGTTTGTGTTATTCTTTTGGTCCCTGCCCTAGCCACGCCCACTCCCATTACCTCTGACCTGCCCGTCGCCATCTTGGCTCGCTTCCCTTTTTTTTTTTTTTTTTTGGTTTTTCGAGACAGGGTCTCTTCCCTTTTCTGCTTCCTTGATGTGCGCACGCGTTTCCTCTCTCTCTCTCCTTTTATTTCTTTTCTCTCCTTTTATCTCTTTTCTCTTTCCTTTTCCCTCTTCCTTAATAAATACTTATGGCTATTTCCTATGTTTATGTGTCTGTTACCTGCCGCCACCGCCCGCGTGGCGCATGCCCTCCCGCTGGTGGGAAACTGCAGCCGCTTGGCGGGCTCCGCCAGCCTGCTCGGGGATGTTTTTTTATGAATAACAGTTTGTTTGTGTTTTTGTTTTTAAGAAAGAAATAAAAATGTCTAAAAAACATCTTAACTTTTAAGGATTTAAATTTTAATTTAAATATGTAAAATTTAAAGGACAATTGTCATAGTCTTTTGGGATTCATTAAATCAAAACATACTTTGAGATTCTGGGCTGGAGAGATGGCTCAGAGGTTAAGAACACTGACTGCCCTCCCAGTGTCCTGAGTTCAATTCTCAGTAACCACATGGTGGCTCCCAGCCATCTGTAATAAGATCTGGTAACCTCTTCTGACCTGCAGCATACATGCAGACAGAATACTTTATACATAATTAATAAATAAATCTTTAAAAACAAACAAAAAAGCATGTTATCCCAATCAGGATGGCTATCATCAAAAGACCTGACAATAAATATTAGACAGGATGTGGAGACACAGGAACATCATTCACTCTTGGTGGGATGCAAATTAATACAGCTATTGCAAAAATCACTTTTGATGTTTCTCAAACAATTTAAAAATAACCCAGATATTTCACTCCTGGGCATATACAAAATCTATAGCATTCCATGTTCGCCTAAAGAGATAATTGTTTTCCCCCATGCTTGCTGCTGCCTTGTACACTGTAATAAAGAATTGGATTTACCTTCATTGCCCATCAACAGATGAATGAATAATGAAAACTTGGTACATATGTAAAATATAATACTTCTCAGCTCTAACGTAAAACTCAGAATTTCCAGGAAAGTAGATGATCATAGAATGTTAAATATTAAAGAAGTTCACAAAATCTCCAAAAAGAAATGCATTTCTTCTTTCATATGTGAGACCCTATATTAGTAGTGATGATAATTCTGAAACCAAGATTATGGTCCTGATTTTTTTAACTTAGTATATATAGAGAGACAGAGACATACAGAGATACAGAGATACAGAGAAAGAAATAGATAGATGATAGATAGATAATAGATGATAGATGATAGATGATAGATGACAGATAATGGAGAGTCAGTGTGTCTGTATACAGCTGCACATGTGTTATATTCACATGTGGAGATTGTAAGTCAGTTCTTCCCTTCAATACGGGTTTTAAAAATGTAATCAAATCTTGCATGGCAAGTGCTTTCACCCACTGAGCATCTCCCAGGCCCTTGTTAAAGCTTGCCTCTGAAACTACTTTTGAGATTCAAATACAGTTTATCAGTTGTTCACTGTACTTTACAGAGAAAAACATGTCTCTCATGAAATTATCAAAAATAAGAAAAAACAAAAGAGAGAAAGAGTGAAAGAGGGAGGGAGGAAGGAAGAGATGAAGGAGGAAGGAAGGCATAAAAGAAAGAAATGCAAGTGGTCCAAAGCTATTTTAAAAATTAACCAATGACCTTAGTCCTCCAGGATTAACTAGATTAATTAATTGAATTAAAAGTACTTTGAGATACCACCTCATCATAGAAATAGTGACTATCAATAACGAATTTGACAATGAATATTAGACACGATGTTGAGAGAAGTAAGCTTATCTATATACTGGGTATATGCTAGAAGCATTACATACTAGTTCCTTTGACTCTACCTCTGGTTTTTTGAGTATGCAATTTCTTGAGTGAAACTGCAATGAATATCCTTGTTTGACACGTATCTACATGTTTTTAATACTTTATGTATTTTTGTTTTAGATATGTATATTAAATATTTTACCATTTTCTCCTTTGTTTTTTCCTTTATGGTACTTTAGTTTGAATATTTTCTATTAAATGAATATCTGAATATTTTCTATTAAACATTGGGAATTATGAATCATTCTTATTTTCCTGTATTCTGCTCTTGGAATTATATCTAGATAGATAGATAGATAGATATTATTCATCCTTAAGTGGTAATTCTAAAATATACACTTTATTTTCACTCACGAGTGATTTATGTTCTCTATATTCCTTGAGCTATAAGGTGTCATCCATGAATGTACTGAGACTTTTCTCTACTGCAGTTTGGATTTTGAGGCCCATGAAGTCACCAGTCTATGGTTCTATTGGAAAACACTGAAATTTTGGGGGACCATGCAAAGGAAGTTAGAGCAATGGGGAAATGATCTTGAAGAGAATATTGGGATTCAAATATCTTCCTTTGGCTCTCTCTTCCTTTCCTATCTGTCATGATGTCAGTTCCTCAACTGCATGTCCCGAGTATAATGTTACATGCTTCCACTGAGCTGATGGACACATGCTGAACCCTCTGTAATCAAACATGTGAAGTTGACTAATGCTGCTTTAACTGTGTATTCCAAATCTGCATCATCCTTAGTTACTTCTCCTGCTTTATTTCTTACCGTATATTACTATGGTTTCTTCTGTCTCTTGGTTTTATAACACTTCCTCCTATTCTGTCTAGCCATATATTGAAGTCTTGGCTGTCACTATAATTTCTTAAGAATGTTAATGTTTATTCTTTCCCACAATACCCTTACTGGTAAGTCATTGTGTGGTGTTTGAATATCAAGAGTGATTCTGTGTAACTTTTCTCTTTATGCCAATGATGCTATATTTATCATATAATGACTTTCAGTCTTAAGGTATGCTGTTTCCCTAATTTCAATAAAAAGTCTGCACTGATTGAATTAGAACGTCAAATTCTAGCGTGCTTCAGATTTTTCTCTGCTTTTAGTCTTTCAATAATTTTTTTTACTAAAACCTCCAGAGATATTCTTCTACCAAACAATTCATAAATGATCCATGACCAAAAGTGAGCTTTCATCAAGACTTTTTAACACTCTGATCCCAAATCTCAAGTAAACTGTCACCCAGGCACAATCGTATCTTTTTCTCTTGCTAATGTCACATTGGGTTCTATTTCCCGAGTAATCATTTTGAAAGCTTTTCTAAATAGAGAGCAAATGAGAGTGCACACTTACCTTTTGTAGGGAGGGTAGTGTTACCTGGTACCTGTCAAGAACTATTAACGCTATTTTACCCAGGTGTTGTTTGATTTTTTTACATCAGGCGGTTAAGGTTAATGCCAGTCAGTTTAGAACTGTTTTTTTTTTTCTGAGACTAGTTTGTATCTGCAAAGTAATAGAAAAACAACTTTTATTTTTTTCTTTACTAATTTATACTTTTAGCAAATAGGAATGTACTACATTCTGTTGATCCAGAGATTTAAAAAAGTCTAGATTATGCTTTCCTAAAAATTGGCAATGAAATAGTCACTAAATATAATTATGTAGAAAATATTCAAATCATATAAATAAAATAATATTAAAAGTAAAGTTTGTTGAAAATGCAGGATAGAAAGTCTCAAATTGAAAGATTATACATGTGCATAATATACAGACTTTCCAAATTGTTATACATGTAAGTAAATTACCTTAGATTCATACAACCTTTCTACTTTCTATTGAAAATAGTTTTTTCATTCAATATATTCTGATTACAGTTTAAAATTCAATTCAGAATTGCAAAAACTAAATAAAATATTTTGGATATCTTTCATGTAGGTGAAAGTAGAAAAAATAGAACCCATGCTTTTCTAAGTGTCTTAGAGTTTTGTTGTGTATACTGTGAGATACTAAAAAGCAAAATAAACATTATTCTCCTAAAATATGTTTCCATTTGCTAGGATGGTGAGTTCAATCTTTTCCATGGGTAGGAATGTGTATACTAGAATGACATGGACCAAAAAAAACATGAAGTTGCTGATTTACTTCCTTCAGAGATGAAACAGTTCTCTGCAAACAATTTCTAGCAGATGATTTCCTTTTTTAAAAATCTCTGTTCATTTTATTACATCAAAATTATAAACATTTCCCAGAACTGAGCACAATGTCATTTTCTCACAACCTCTTCTGTCACTCTTCACAGAAATAGAAGCAACACAGGGTTCCATTGAAAATCAAGAGATAATTTGCTTAATTTTCTTACTTAATATTTTAAAAATATTTGGAACTTGCTACTCATTGCATTAAAAATGACTTAGAATTCCAACTCAATTGTCAAATGTATCAGTGAATTTTTTAAATGAATAATAGTGTGCTTAAGTAGAACATGAAAAAAATATGGGTTTTCTCCTCAAAAGAAACTGTAAATAGAATCTATTGAAAGCAATCTAGAAAAGTAAGATTTCCCAAAGATGGTGAATAGTATGATACAACTAGTAAGAGTGATATAAGTTCAAATACTAAGAATAGAGATTAATTTGTGAGGCTTAGTATTACTTTACAAGCTTTTGTCAATGAGATAAAATTGGAAAAAAATAACTTAGTATATGACTTACTAAAATTAGGTGCATGACTCATAAAAAAGGTAAAAACTTTTTGGCTTTAATCTGCAAGGTTCTAAATCCTTAATGTCGTGAAGAAGAGAGTGGGTTCATATACATACTATGCCTGCTAGCCTACAATTTACTCATGGAAGGGTCATTTCACTGCTCACCAGTCTTATGGCTTTATAGAAGCTTTTCAGTTTTAGGAAGTCCCATTAATTAATTGCTTCTCTCAGTACCTGTGCTACTGGGGTTATATTTAGGAATGTTCTCCTGTGCCAATGCATTCAAACTTCCCACTTTCTCTTCTATGCAGTTCTGTGAGGCTTTATGCTGATATCTTTGATTCACTTATACTTGAGTTTTATGCATGGTGATAAATATGGATCTATTTTCATTCTTCTACATGTTGATATCCACTCTTACGCCTTTGTATAAAGGCTTTGATAAGGCCCTCTTTTTCCATCATGCCACACAGTTCTTAGAATTTGGAGACACAGTTAATTAATGTCTCCTCTGTTGCTTTCTTATCTGTGCCCATTAACTTTTATTGCCTCTGATCTTGTCAGCTATAAATCAGAAAAGTCCCCAGGGTCTGGAGGAACAGCTGGTATTACCAAATAAGAAACCTGAGAAGCATCAGTTCCCAAAGAATTTTAGGGGAAAATATTTGAGGGAAAAATGGGGTTTCTGGAAATAATTACATCTGTCTCATGGATAACCAACAAAGTGAAACTGAAATTCACCAAAAGAATCTTCAACATATGAGAGAGAAGAGACTATTCAGACTGTGTGGTCTCAGCAATATTCTGCAATGTCTGGAGGACCACTGGTTCTTGACGAATGAGAGACCATCTCTAGGTGTTTTGTCTTGTGGAGACTCATTGTACAAGAGTTTATTGGTTAAACAGAAACTAGGCTACATGGCTTCCAAAAAAACCTTCCCACCCTCCATTAACATCAACTACCCAACCCCAAGAGCTATTTTATAGTTTTCTGATTTCCACAGGTAGGTTGAACATACAAATTTAAAGATCCAATGTTAGTGTCCACATGAATGAGAACACATGACTTTCCTTTTCCTGGGTCTGAATTACCATAGTATAATTTTTCAATTTCCATTCATCTATGGAAATTTCAAAACTTCATCTTTGTTTACATCTAAATATGAGTCATTGTTCATAGTTACTCTACTTAACAGATATCTAGGGTGTTTCCATTTCTTAGGTGCTGTAGATAAGGCATGAAGAAGCATGAATGAGCATGAATCTCTGTAGTAAGAAACAGATTCTTTTGGTAATAAGCTGAGGTGTGGTGTGGAAATTTTCATTAAGTAGACCTACTTGTGGCTTCTAGGGAAACCTCCACACTGATTTCCTGAGTGGGTTTGCAAGGTAGAGATCCCACTAATAATGTATGGTGGAATCATCTTTCCCCATACCATTCCAGCATTTGTTGTCTTTTTTTTTTTTTTTTTTTTTGTAACTTGGAGAAGTCCATCCTGGCTGGGATATAATGAATTCTATAAAACAGCTTTAATTGACATTTCCCTGATTATCAAGTATGATGAACACGTCAAAAAGAATATTTCTTAGCTTTTAGTGTCTCTTCTTTTGAAAAATCTGTGTTCAGATCTATAGCCACATTTTATAACTGGATTGGTGGTTTATTAGTTTCTCTGACTTTCTCTAGTCTAATCCATCAGATGCCTGGCCAGCAAGCAATTTTCCCATTCTACAAGCTTCCAATTCAGATGATAAACATTTCCTTTGCAATATAGATTTTTAAGTTTATGAGATTGACCTTGTTGGCATTTCTTATGTAACTAGACAGGACATCTTTAGCCTCTCTCCTGACATGGACTTCTTTTTTCTTCTAAAAGTTTCAGACTTTCAGCTCTCGCATCAACATTTTGGATCCATTTAGAATTGATTTTTATACAAACTAAGAATAAAGGATCAAGTTTCATTCTTCTACTGCAGATATTCACTTTCACAGTACCATTTACTAAATTTGCTGCTTTTCCAATGTGCTTTAGTTATTTATTTAATTTATTTACTATTCCAATCACATTTCCTTCCCCATCCATCTACTTCTCTCAGTGGGCAAGGGCTCCTATGGGGAGTCATCATAGTCTGGCACATTAAGTCTGGGCAGGAACAAGCACCTCCCTGCTGCATTAAGGCTAAGTATGTCATTTCACCATAGAGTATGGTCTCCAACAAACTAGCTCATGCACCAGGGATAGATCCTGGCCTTACTGCCAGGGGCCTCTCAGACAGTCCAACCTTCACACTTTCTCTCACATATGGAGAGCCTAGTTTAGTCCCATGGAAACCACAGCTGTCAGTCTTGATGAATACATGAGTTTCCATGAGCTTGATTCAACTGTCTCTGTAGATTTCTCCACAATATTGACCTCCCTTGTTCATATATTCCCTTCTTCCTCCTGGAGGTCAGTTTGGTGCTTGATTGTGGATCTCTGCATCTGGTTCTGTCAGGGAACGTAGGCCCCAACATAGAAACTATCTTTCCCTATCTGGATTGGTATGGAGGCACGAGAAATAACCAGACACCGTTCACACAGTCATCACAAAAGGGGATCTCAGGCTTCTCCTCATCCTGAAGATCTACCCGCGTTTATTATACATCTATTTATTATTATACATCTATTTATTATTATACATCTATTATCTATTATTAAACATCTATTATCCCCCCCACCCTCAAAACCCAAGGTGGATACCTCATTAATATTCTCTTTCTGGGGGACTTGGGACTAGGGAAACACCTGCAACTTAGTCATCAGCTTAGGCAAACACCTCTCCCCAGGCGATCTACATTTTTAACAAAGGAGAAAGGAGCAGTCTGTCTGCAGGGCTACCTGACCACCTCAGGTGGGGCCTATGGCTTCAGAGCCTGGCTGCCACACTATATAGAAATATGGGCCTACATGATTCCATCAGATAAAGGCTCTATGATGATAGTTGGGGTATTCACCAATCCGGTTATGGAGAAAGACCAGTTAGGGAACTTTCTCCACTACTGGCTGGCGTCATCTTTGTGGATTCTTGGGAATTTCCCTTCTTCTAGGTTTCTCACTAATCACATAGAAGCTCTCTCTATCAAGAACTCTTCTTTATTGCTCTCCCAATCTCTCCCTATTCTCCCTCGGCCATCCTGTTCCCTCATGTTCTCATCTTCCGTTCCTTCCCCTTTGTGTCCCCCCATCCAGAAGATCTCATCTATTTCTCCTTCCCAGGGGCAATCCATGCAGCCTTCTTAGGGTCTTCCTTGTTACCTAGATATCTGGAGCTGTGAATTGTAGTCTGTTTATCCTCAGCTTTATGTCTAATATCTACTTACTATGAGTACATATCGTGTTTGTCTTCCTGAGTCTGGGTTACATCACTCAGAATTATTTTTCTAGTTCCATCCATTTGCCTGCAAGTCATGTGGATAAAATTGTTTTGTTTTACTATGACACTATAGCATTGTAGTAGGAGCTGCGGGCTGCTTTCCTGCCACCTGGCTCCCAGCCACTGGCTAGCTTTACCCAAAAGAACAACACACAAATTGTATTCCTTTAAACACTGTTTGGCCCATTCGCTCTAGCCCTTACTGGCTAATTCTCATATCCCGATCAACCCATCTCTAATAATCTGTGTAGCACCAGTCTTACTGGGGGAAAGATTCAGCATGTCTGACCTGGCAGCTTGCTTCATTGCGTCTGCCCTGGAGAACAGCGGCCTGGCATCTGAGCTCACTTCCTCTTCCTCCCAGTATTCTGTTCTGTTTACTCCACCCACCTATGTTCTAACCTATCAGGCCAAGCGGTTTCTTTATTAATTAACCAATGACCTTCCTTCATCATAGCATAACTTGAAACCAGGATGATGATACCTATAGCACTGTTTTCATTGTTCAGGGTTGTTTTTGTTGTTGTTGAGCCTCCACATGAATCATAAGGCATTCTTCCCATTACTGTAAATAACTCCATTGGGATTTTAATTGGAATTTGGTTGACTATGTATATTGCTTTTGGTAGGATGGTTTCGTAATGTTAACACTACCTCGTTCCATTTTCTGGGAATACACTTTCACATCCATTATTCACATCCTAATATAATGTTCATTTGTATGTCTAGGTGTGGCAGGTATTACCTGTGTTCTTGAAATCCACAGACAGCAGTTTCCCTGAATGGTTTGCGCTATTTTACTTCCCTGTTTTTTTTTTTTGTATATTTAATTGTTTTATTTATTTACTTTTGGTTGTGGCAGAAGTTCCTTTACCACTTTTAAAAAGTCTTCCGGGCTATGCAGCAAGAACTGAAGAAGTAGCCAATGGGATGACTAATAATCTTGTTCTGATTTTATTTTCTCTCATTATTTTAAGAATATTTAAATTGTTTCTGTTCCATAGCAACTATGAGTAGAATAACAATGAATATGGATTAGCAACTGTCTCTGGAATAGGATGCTGAGTTCTTTGTGTATATGCCAATAGTGGTACAGGTGGGTCACATGATAAATCTATTTTCAGCTCTTTTGAGAATTCCCATAGTGGTCATGCCAAGTTGTAAACCTACCAAGAGTGAATGTTGCTAGATAGAATCCACTAGGCATAGCAGTGACGTTTCCATGAAATCTCAACAGTATGGTAACATGAACACAGCCAACATAATGATAATACTAAATGACTTGCCACACAGGCAGGAAAAATTCCACATGGCTCCACTCCTGGATGAAGAGCTACAGATGGAAGTACCTTTCTCCAGCATTCACATAGAATGTTTAATCCTGATCAGCCTAGACACATGTATATATAAGCAATGCTAAATGAACTACATAGGGTATATTTATACATTTGCAGATATATATTCATATTATTCACATAAATATATGCTAAGTGGAGACCAAGAATTTGTTAGAAGACCAAAGGAGGAATATGACCAAGGAAGGATAGGAATGAAGTAGACATAAGTTCTATTTGAAGTTCTTCAAAAATTATAAAGAAATAACAGCAAATTTTAGTAAAATTATTTAAAAATAATAACACAACAAATATATTTAAAATGTTGTAATTCTTATATGGCATCGTATCTTTCTCAAAACTTTAATGGGGTAATAATACTTTTGGTATTTTATCGAATTTTTAGCCAACCTTTGCAAATGTTCTCTGTTGGACCTGGGATCAAGGACCTGAAAGAATGGGTGAACTACTGTTTAATGCTGTAGACAACCTCCCTTCATTTTTAGTGTCCTTTTATACATGAGTATAACAAAGAAAGCCATTATCCAAGAAAGGTTGTTTGAGTTCAGAAAAACATGATCAGAAAATCATGTAAATAAATGCTGGTAAACATACACTAAATACTAGCAGAACAGCCCTTTCCCAGACCTTTCTCAGGACAGCCTAATTTAAGCACAATTGTTTGGCAATAACACTATAAATTATATCTGGGAAAGCACTAAAGCAGTGCAGAAGGTCATGTTCAGACTCAGGGCACACTGAGTAGATTGGGTTCTATAGTTACGTTCCGACATCCAATAAGAATAAACATGTCTTATAAGCTAAGTACAAATGGTTGTCCCATGAGGCATGAAATCATGCCCAAGAACAAGCAGGGAACAAAGTACACCCGAGGTAAAAAGGCCCTCTGCCTTTTTTCCTGGAGCCTCACTCACAGTTCCCCAAGGTGTTGTTTACCATGTGTCATTCTTTTGACTGTGTTCCATATCCCCCTTTTTCATTTTTTTAAATTTTAGAGTATTTGTTCTTGTTTGGAGTCATTGAAATTCCAAGAAAATCTTGAAAAGTACAGCGATAGATCCGAGAGCAGTATGCATGGTGCTTTTCTATCAGGAACAAGGGCCCATAACTTGTAAGGCGTTAGCAATGCCTCCTGTTATTTCTTGTACTGAAACTTCAGGCGATTATTTAGAAAATGTCTGAAGGGTTTTATTCTGATACCCAGTGATCTAGTTATTTATCCCATACAGGACAACGGCTGAATATAGAGCTGAGAAACCTGAAAATACCAGTAATTCAGCAATTGATTATTTTCTATCTACTGAGTCAAAGCTAATTCATTGCATAGCAGGTAAAACAAAGTGAAATTCAAAGAACAAAATTACAGTAGCTCACTTCTTTTCACTTTTGATGCAAAGTTTCTAAGTAGAGAATACAAACTAATGTTACAATGAGAGAGAGAGAGAGAGAGAGAGAGAGAGAGAGAGAGAGAGAGAGAGAGAGAGAGAGAAAGGGAGGGAGAGAGGAAGGTAGAAGAAAAGAGAGAGAAGATCTATGTAAGAATAGATTGTGAACTGTAGTTCTTCTGTGTGAGGAGGATGGAAGCTCATGGCATCACTCAGTGCTGTTTGGAAGCTGATAAGAAGGGAGCCTCCTCTCTGGCTCAAAGGTACAAGCATGACTAAACAGCACAGTGAGCTGACACAGAGCTGTGCCTCTTGGAGCTCCTTTCCTTTGTTAGTTCTTCAAATCTGTGTCATATCTTAAGCAAGATTTTCTGTGAAACAGTCCATTGAACATGCAAAAAGAATGGATGAATGAGTGGCCTTCTGTTGCTGAGTCCCACTAATATTTTACTTACCCTCCTCACAAAACCCAGAAAGACCAGCCCCACCAATTACAAACTCCTCAAACCCATTGGCACAATTGTCATGCATCATTTGTAACATTTTTAAGTAAACAAAAATGCCACTCTATAAACAGAATTTTATTTCCCCTTATGCTATCATATTATGAATATTATCTTCAATGACAATATTCTAATTTTCATTTCTTTATCAGATGAAATATACACACTCACAAACAAAAAAAATAAAACCACACTGGGTTTAGGCAATAAAAATGAAAGACTTTTCATCCTAGCTTCCATTCCTAAACTCCCCTACAAATATAACTGCATATATTATTGTAATGTTTTCCCAATATAGTATGTGAATACACAAATACCATTTGCTACATAATAATGACCCACATAAACTTCCTTATTCTTTACTAAGATATATAACCTGAAATTAACTACCTCATAAATTTTAACAATAGCATAATATTTTTAATTTTAACATTCAAAACATGATGTTCCCCCTCCAGTAAATGACTAGCAGTTGTTTCTAAATATATAAGTTTGCTAGTGACTATAAAATGAATATTCCTTTGCATATCTATTTTGCTTATGTATGAATATAGTTATCAAATAAATTTCATACATTTAGCTTCCAAAGATGCAATGGTTAGCGTGAACTCTCCTGTGACCACACAAAACCAAGGCTACATGGAACTGTATTCTTCTGCCTTTTGAATTGTACAATATTTGCTTTAACCATATTTTACCCATTCTATTGATTTTTACTTTCCTATTTTTCTCTTGTTATGAATACTGGCTCAGCTACAACTATAGAGTGCTGATGAAATAAATCATTATGCCTCATTCTTCTTGGTGGGAATAATTACTGACTCAGAAAATCTTAGTGTAGATCTGGAAGGCATGTCACTATTTGTTGTCTCTCATTTGCTAAATTGCAAAATCATGAAAAAATAAGAATAAATTTACTTGCTCAGATTTACTTTACATCACAACTTAATGGCATTTTAATACTAGTCCTATAATCATTTTACTTTATTTTAGGAAAAAAATAATAGTTGAAGTTTGACATTCTCGTTGTGATAACTAAATCATGAATGCCCTTCTCTTTAATGAATCCTATAAGCATTGTTTTCACCCTTGCCCTTCCTAGGGGCTACAATGTTGATTTCAGCATTTTATAATGTATGTGAGAAAAGAAGTACCACATCTAATGCATCACACTTCCTGTATCAAATCACACTGAAAATCAAACAAGGAAAGATATTATTCTGTTACTAATCTTTTTTTCTTACAAGAGTGATTATTTTCTGTAACAAGTATTCACAAATATTAAAGTAACAAGGTTTATGCTTTCCAAATTCACATGAAAGAAATACCAATTTGATTATGTGAAAGAATTATAAAATATTACATAGCAGTATATAGTTATTATTAATCCTCACATACATATTTATTCTTTCTTTGCTCTTGAATTTTATTTTCCCCTTTACTGCTATTCTTGCATATATGTTGACTAAGGTTTCTGTCCCATTTCAGTCCTGCAGCCGTTCAGTCCCAAAGAAACACACAGAGGTCTACATTAATTATTAACTGGTTGGCCTATTAATTCAGGCTTCTTATTAACTCAGTCAGCAGTCATCACCCAGATGTAAAGGAAGCAAGATAAGACTGCCTCACTGATAAAAGGTATAAGCCACGTGGCTAACACAGATAAGAATTATGGGTTAATGTAAAACATAAGAATTAATGCGAAGCCTGAGCAAATAGGCCAGCCAGTTTATCATTAATGTAGATCTCTGTGTGTTTCTTTGGGATTTAACGGCTGTGGGACCAGATGGGACAGAAACCTCTGTCAACACATATAAACACTACAAACTTCAGGATTAAACAAACATTTCTGTTAGATTTCAAAGGGAATAAAGATATAACTAAGCAATTATCTACCATCTCTATATAGCACACCAATTGGTTGTTCAATGCCATGTGGTCAGTCCTGAAAGATACAAGCAAGAAACTTCATATAGACTGAACAAGTTATATTTGGGAATATATATGTGTATACATATATACATGTAATAACTGTGAAAAAAGAAGTCATGAATTTGAAGGACAGTTCAAAGGGAAGAAAAATGTAATTCTATGTTAATTTCAAAAATAAAATTAAAAACACAAAATATTTAATATTATTAATATCTATTGCCCTAAAACTTATTATTTGAAGATTGTCTGTAGATGTAGGATAGTATGACACAAGTTTTATAAAAGGAGGAGTGGGAGAAATAGGGTGGGTGAAACTTATCTGGAGAGCAAAAAAAGAAAACAATATAGATAGATAGGGAGTGAATAGGTTTTTTTTTGGAAAATCTTTAGAGAAACATTGTTGTATGTGTAGTTAAGTGTGTGTGTGTGTGTGTGCATTGAAAGAAGTTATGCCACTGTATTCTATAATGCTTTCCTCAAGAGCCATGGTCTATCCATAAAAATCCCAATGCCAGACATGGAAAACCTGTCTTTGAGTTGTTGTTCATGGGAGTCAGAGAGATTGTAAGCCCTCAGTTGCCTCCCAGAAGTTGCAATTAAGACACAGTTGCTGAAGATGCCATGTTCTTTGGACACAGTATTTGGGAATTGAAATGCAAATGGCCCAGTAGCCTCTTCCCTGAGAACTAATGGCTCAATATCAGAAGGTACTAATCAAGCTACCAAGGGCAAATCAACCCATAATCCTCTCTGGATGCAAAACCTGTGAGTCATAAAAATGACCATTATGACAAGAGATCTCAAACAGTTTAGTGGTGCCATTAATATCTTGGGGATAACCAAAAGTTGTCTAATAGGACTTAAAGCTCACTCAACAGAGGAAGAATTTATATCTGGTTCTCTAAACAAACCCAGTTTGTGATGACATCTTGAATGCTAGTGGAGAACCTACTGCTGCCACTTTTCTGGACACTTTTAATTTCTAGTGGCATTCTAAATACACATCTTTGTACCCACAGAAAAGTGTGCCTTTCACTCCCCATCAGAGAGTTTTTATTTGTTTTTCAGCTGCAGACAGAGACCATTAGAGAAACCCACAATCGATCAAATTATTAGAGAACAGTTGTTGATAGAGCTACAACACAGCCCCTACAGCAAAGGCTCTGGGAACATGACAGAAAAGGGGCAGAAAGATGGTAAAAGCCAGACTACAACAACATGTGCTCTGAGATAACTTCTAAATGTGAGCCAGAGAACTGGGCAGTGACATCATCAGGTGGCATGAAAACGTAGGTGGAAAATTTCATAAGGCCTTAGCTCCAGAAGAGTAGCTACATGAAATTATAAAGATTGAGTCATTGTTCTTAAGGACAAACACTCTATTGAGTTGTGCGATATATGTATAAGTTCTATGTGTCCAATAAGTTATATATGTGTGTGCATGTGTGTATGTTTGTTTACATATATGTATATGTATGTGTGTTGAGTATGTGTACAAGTATGTGTATATGTGTATATATAAAAAACTATAAGAAAGAGAGTTCAATAATTAAAGGATGAGTAGAGGAATGGCTCAGAAGAAATATCAGAGTAGGGAGAGTGAAAATGATGTAAATAGAGTACTAACATGAAATTCTCAAACAAATTTAAAAATTATTTTAAAAAGAAAATATCTGTTGATTCAAAAACAAAGCATTTCTTTTAATTTGCTATCTATTTATTACTACTGATTCCTTAAAAATAAAACTTAATTAGGAAACTTAAAATTTTAAAATTGAACATCTAATTAAAGTGACTAATATTTTACTCATATATCACAAACAAATATATTAAGTGAAAATTTCGGTGATGATTTAATTGTTGTATAGAGGAGCGGGCTATGTCCTGCCACCCGGCTAGCTTAGCCCCTGAAATAACCACACAGAAATTGTATTAATTATATTACTGATTACTGCCTGGCCCATTACCTCTAGCCTCTTATTGGCTAACTCTCACATCTTGATTAACCCATTTCTACTAAATCTGTGTATCACCACGTGATTGTGGCTTACAGCAAGATTCTAACCTATGTCCATCTCAGGCAGAAGAATCATGGCATCTGCCACACTTCTCTTCTTCCCAGCATTCTGTTCTGTCTACTCCACCCACTTAAGGGCTGCCCTATCAAAAGGCCAAGGCAACCAATGAAAGCAACACACAAACCAGTGAACCTCCTACACCATTTAATGATTTGCTTTATCATTGTATGTACTATTTTACTTCAAAATTAATATTTTAAGTAATAATTCTTAAGAAATTTTATATACTATAAAACTGGAATTTCTCTTAATATCACTCCTGACATCTTACCATTTAAATTTGTGAATATTGCCTACATTTTGACATGTAAAATTTGTATATATCAAAGTGTTACTATACTGTTATATAAAAATATTAATACATTTTAATTAGAATTTTTGTTGACATTTAAAGAACTACAAGTGTATTTCATTGTTGTGTAATGTGAACTCTAAAACCTCAAATGGTCTGATCAAATAATGTGCAACCTTAAACAACCTTTGAGTAATTTCCAAGGGCATTTCCAACCCAGCGATGATCATTCATATTACTACATGAATTATGCAAAAAATATCCTCCACACATGGTTCTTATTATGTTTTAAGTATTCATCTACCAATATCTGCATTTTTAAATTTTCCTGATATTAAATTCCATAGCTAGAATCTTTACTAGTCTGGTACTGTCCTTACCTCCCACACTTGCCTGTTAAATTCATGATTAGTTTAAACTAACCTCTCCTACTTATCTTCTTCTTGCAGCCATTCCATAAAGCATGCCTGAAGAGAACCATACAATATATTGTCTAGTATCACTTTTATTTCAGGGTAATAAAATTCTAGTTTGTATTGAAGTCTACACAGGAATAAAATATTTTTATTACTGTGACAGTCTCTCACTTTCAGGAAATGTCATTGGCTCTTCTTCATCCCTCAATTTCCAATGGTTTGTTTTTCACCCCTACTCTCAAATTAACTAGGACTCGGCTTCTAGTTTCATAAATTATAACACAATCAGAAGATATTTTGCACAGGTGTCAATTTGAATTCATGTTCACCCTGTGTGTTTTTCTCTGTACTAGATAATAACTGGATCTGTCTCTGCTGAGAAAGCATTAAGCTTGACTTAAGTGCCAACTCCCATCTACTACCTTGCACCCACCTTCCCCTCCTACTGCAAAAATATATCAGTGGTAACCTGTGTGACAGATAAACTGGGTGGCTGTGAAGACTGCCAAAATAAAAAGAATTCTTGCCTTTTGGACACTAACAACACATAAAATATACATGAAAATTAAATGGAGACTTTATCAAATAGATAAACACAAAATAATGAGATGAGAAAATGACTTCAGAAAATTGGATGTGTCCAGGTTTAAAGATAAAAGTTAATGTATGACTTGCTTACATTAATATTTTTTAGAGAATATATATGTGTAATAGTGAAAAACAAAACAAAATAATATCAAAAACAAGTTATCAAAACATGTGTTACCAAAAGTTGATTCTTTTAGATTAATTATTTTTATGACCATATTGACAATATCTACCTAATCTGGCTAATATATTAGATGCTTAAGTCATACAGTTTCTAATATAATGCTCAATGCTTCCAATATCTTATCCATGTATATTATTTAAGCTACAAATATTTTATCCATGTATATTATTT
>JABTXL010001118.1:713303-751037 GCA_025134845.1 Neodon shergylaensis | reverse complement strand
ATATATATATATATATATATATATATATATATATATATATATCATACCCCCTTTAAATGTAAAAGAACATTTATAAACAATATTTGGGAATATGGGCACAGTTATTTCTCTCCAAACTGCTTCATGCCGAATGGGGGTGCTATTATTTCAGGTCTTTCATTGTTTAACCTGTGTGCTAGGGTCATTGCAGTTGGCAGTTGAATGAAGTAATTTTCTGAAGGTGTTCATGGTGACCTTTCAGGAGGGCATGGTCTATCATACCATATTGGGATAGAAGTAATCCATAGTGTCTCATCCTCTGTGAAAACAAAAGAAGAACCTCTTTTCCTAAGCACCATATCCTTAGACCCAAATTTGGAAGGCATGATACCTTTAGAACATATATGCTGGTTCAGCTTAGCAGACCACACAATGAAATGTCTCTCTGTACTTAGCTCCTTCACCGTCAAAGAATTCAAAGATAATACAATATACAGAATCCAGGCTCTCTATGAATTTTCAATTTTTATGTGGCTTATTTTTCTTTATTTCTTTTAATCTATAACTATCTGTACTCTGTCTCTTTAAAAACTTTACCCTTTGTTTAAGGCATTAACTTTATTTTATGACTTTTTAATTCTCTTTTTCTTCTCTCTCCCAAGCATATGTATGTCTACCTAACAGTATGACCCATTTAAGGGTCTTTTATATCTGAATCTGTCCTATTGCATTGTCTGTATTTTTTTACTGTCCAGGAACATTTTTGCTTTGCACTTTTAAATTGCTAAGTGCTTAAGAATCTAAGCTGTGACATTCCTAGGTCAAAAACAGGTACTACAGGCTTGCCCTGCCCAGTCCAACATGGCAGAGCTCCTTGTGCCTCTGAGCCATGTGTATTGCACCATCGCTAGCATGGCAGAGCTGCTTGTGCCTCTGAGCCACAGAATGGCAGGCTGTTCTGGATGTTGGCTCCACCTCTCTCCAATTTCAAAATGGTGGATGTACCATTTCTGCTAGCTGCGGGGCCACCAGATAGCAGCCACACTCAGTACTTTAACTCTGAGATTGCCTGTGTGGCACATAAACTCTTGCTTTTTGAGTCACAGTGAAATCTACCACACAGAATACTGTGCAGCCTGGAAACATCTCTCTGTATGGCAGCAGAAATCCATCATGCTCTCCTGCCTGCCCAAGCCTGATTCTGCCATCTGCCCAGGCAGGAAGAGCTGAGCCACGGGCATGGTCTCAGCTACTTTCCTTCCAATCCCGAGTGGATACATAAACATCCAGACCCATAAAAGCCATTGAAATACTTTATAGCTTGAGTTTTCACTGCCCTGGGTGGTTCCTGCCCTAGACTGGTGATACTGGGTCCTATAAGAAAGCAGGCTAAGAATGTCATGTGGAGAAAGTCAGTATGCAGCACCCTTCCATGGCCTCTGCACCAGCTCCTGCCTTCAGGTTCCTTCCCTGTTTGATTTCCAGTTCCTATACTGACTTTCTTCAAATAGAAAGAGTGATTGGGAAGGTTCACCTTTATTTTCAAGTTGCTTTTGTCATGGTGTTTTATCACAGCAATAGTAACTAATCCTGATTAGGACAAAAAGAAATCTGTCTAAAATACAGAATTTTAAACAATTTCTATTAATCCCTTGGCCTTGAACATGATTTTAAATCTCTATGCCTATTTCTTTCTATAAACTGAAGTACCTAATATTAATTAACTGCAAAACTATTAACCACACTCAGTATACGTAGTTAATGTTATGGATTGTTAAATCTGTTATCAGAGAGAGAGAGAGAGAGAGACTGTAAATAGTTATATAACTGGATACATTCCTTTTGTTTGATACTATAGAACTAATTGGAAGGCATAGTCTTTCCCAAAGTCACTTAGCTTAGCATTCAAGTTTAAGGCTTCTGAACCAATTTACTCTTATGAGCAAGCACAGTGTTTTCTAAGCTTTCTCCACATGGAAATTTGAGAAATCACTAGACATTGAAATATAGTTTATTTCCTACAGTCTTCCACATTTATCTAACACAAGTCCTACTTATGAGCACTCATGACAACAGTAAAAGAAAATCTTACATTTCAATTTTGTCAAAGAGAAGAAGTGAATAACCTATTACTAAGTAAAGAACTGATTTGAAAATTAGAAGTCAAATACAGCAAATAATGAACCATTAAGAATATTCTTCTTTTAGGAATTTGAGGAAGAGTAAAACTGATCAGAGAACTGTAGCTGTATTAATCACAGACATCTGAGAAAAAGAACATGCTCTAGGGGGATATTGTATTTTTATCTTAATCAAAGAAACTATAAGAGTGTTCTATGAGGTTCACATAGACCTAATGGTCCCTAAACATAAACTGAAACAAAGTCTATGGAGGATGAAATCTTGATGGCACTGAGCAACCTAGCAGAGAGGTGGGTTATTACATCAGTGCATTAGGAGTCCGAGTTAGAGTGCTGTCGAAACGACACTCTGTGCTTTTGCTAATCCTCAAATGTTTCACTGTGAGTGTACAGTGAATAAATGCGATGAGTACTATTTCTGGACCTTGCTTATAAATTGTAGGTTTAGATTCTTTTATCTCATTTAATGATCAGGAGGGAACAATTAAAAAAAAAGCTCTCCTGCACCATCATGTAGAAAATGGAAGAGCTGACCACAGATGTCTAGCAGGCTACCTGTTTGGTGAAAGAGAAATCAAATTTTCTTAAACCATTGTATTTTGTATTGTAGTATTTTATAATCTTACACTTTTAAAAAAATCTAAAATTCTACATTGCTTTTTTGCTCAGTTACTATAGCAATAATTCATTTTTTCCTCCCACAGCACCAAATCTGTTCAAAGGTTCTCATTCTAAATTAAATTTTCATTCTAATTTAAGGCCTTTTAGTAATATCATCTTATGTCTCTGTCAAACTTGCTAATCTGAAGGAAAATAACAACAGTGTTTATTCCTTATATTTTCTTGTTTGGATGCATAAAATGATTTTCATTTTTCAGAAAAGATTTCTAATTTCAAATTTGATGTGGTATGTCCTTCTGTATATGTGTTGCTCTTATTGGTTAATGAATAAAGCTACTTTGACATATGGCAGAGCAGAATTTAGCTAAGCTGGAAGAGATATATATAGAGAGAGGAGGTGAAGTCAAGGATATGCCATATAGCTACTGAAGAAGAAAGATGCCTACTGCTAGGCCATAGCCTACCACCTGGTAAGTTAGCAAGATTCATTTTAGGTTATGAAAATGATAAAGATAATAGCAACAGTAAGAAAAGCTACACATGAGCAAAGGCAAGAGAAATCATACACAGTCACTCTCTAGGCTAGTTATGGATTTCCTAAGTTGTGGAGTCCAGAATACTTAGATGAACAAATATATGTTGAACCAAATTTTTATCAATTTTTATTTTCCCTTTATATATTCTAATTACATGGTTCATCTTGACCTATAACAGTATAAGAATATGATATTTAGTGTTGTTTGACTATAGTGGATTTCCACAGCCACAAAGATAAACAAGCACAGAGTAAATAATGCTATGATATTAACTCTTTGTTCTACCTTCCTACAAGTAAAATTATAATCTAAAAATGACATGGTAAAAGATTTGGGGTTCAAATAAAAACTTTTAGTACATGAGGCAATATAGTATAATCAGAAAATTCAGATTTCAAAAAGTCTGATTTTATGTGTTTTGTGATGGTGGTTTATTTTTATATAGTGTGTATACATCATGTAACTACCGTGGATATCACTAAGGGAAGAAATAGACATTAATGGAGGTAGAAAACAGAGAAAATGATACAATACATGTAAGAGGGAGGCAGAAATAGAGGGATAATTAGCTGGAGTAAGGAACTAGCTCAATGGAGATGGGAGCAGTAGATGAGGGGAATAAGTGGAAAAAAAGAATAATGGCACATGTGTCCTGAAATAAGAAGAAAGGTTAAAAAATAAATCTGCAGTTGTTATCTGTTTGTGAAGGAAAATAAGTTTTCTCCAACAGACCCTCACTAGGTATATTAAATATATATATATGTATATATATATATATGTGTGTGTGTGTGTTGGTTTAATCCAGCAGCATTTATAATCAAATGTCTTTTATCAGCTGTTGTTCTTTCCTCAGCAGTCAAAAATTCATAAAATATTTTGACTTCAAAATATAAGCCAAAAGATATACTATTTTAGAGAAGAGGTTTGGTTTTGGTTTTATTTTCACAGGAAATGAGAGGCTGTAGATTAATTCTTGGTTAAGAAAAATAAAGTTTTATCAATGTAGACCTCCTGAAAAATCTCCAAGGGGAACAGATGGCCTAGATGATCCAAAAATTTTTATCACATCTCTTGTAGTTTTCTCTGAGTTCTACATTCAGAACATCTTCAAAACTGCTGGCCGAGATGATCCAGCCTCACAGAATATTCCAGTCAGGACTTGACCATAAGATTATCAGTACCTCTAATAGGCAGGAGGTAGTCTAGAAAACTGTACTCACATTACCCAAACTGGATTATGAATGCTTGCTTAGTGTTATTATGGACAATAGTCAGGAAAAAAGCTAAACAAAGATTAATTTTAGGGTCTTCTTTTGAAAAAAAAAGAAGGGGAAATGCTGTGAGATAATGCTTTTGTACACTGTAAAAATATGTCATTTGTATTAGGTTAACAAAATGATAATTGGCCAGTAGCCAGGTAAGAAGTATAGGTAGGCAACCAGAATAAGAGAATTCTGGGAAGAGGAAAGACACTCAGTCAACAAGCAGAAACAGAGGAAGTTAGATAAGAATGCCTTACTGAGAAAAGGTACCAAGCCACATGGCTAAACATGGGTTAATTTAAGTTATAGGATCTAGTTAGTAATAAGCCTGAGCTTATATATATATATTTAATTTATAATTTATATAAGCCCCTGTGTGTTTATTTGGGACTGTGGGACCTAGTGGGGCAGAAATTTCTGACTACAAAATGCCTCAAACCCATTCATCTTCCCATCTTTTCCCATCTGCCCTCTACCCTTGCAACTTTCACTTCAGCCCCATGACTAGATAAGACAAAATTTAAGAGGAGAAAAAAAAGAAAGGAAAACCTTGTAACAAAAGTGGTAGTGTGATACAGCGAATCACCCAGTTCTTTAGTCCATATATTGTTATTTTTAAGTGTTCAATGTATTGTTTGTCTGATTTGAAGTCTCTGGTGTTTTCTACATCATCAATACTGGGCCCTCACTGGGGCTCCTCTTGGATTGTTGTCCTTTGTCATGGAGATCCTGTAACTTTGGATCTGTAGGACTAGCTATTTTATATGCTCCAGCAGATCATAGATGGGGTGGTCCAAATCATAGCTCTGCTACTTGTTGTGGGTGGTTTCTGGGGTTGGTCAGCTTACCATCTCTTCTTCATCCTCAAAACCAGGGTGTGCTCTCTAATATTGCCCCTGCTAACTGACTCTATGTATTAAACAGCAAAGTGCGGCTGATTCCCATATACTTTTGCCCTTGGATAAGCTTGCCCACACCTATACCACTAGAGTCAGCTCTATTGTATTGCCTAGTAAAGGTATAAAGGCCATTTTGCTTAGCGCTGTTGTTGCTGAGAGGCTGGTCCAATTCTCATACTCTAGAGACCTCAGGGATGGCTCTGCCACCTCCCATGGTCCTGAAGGGGCATCAGGGGAGGGGCTTCTCTCCTTTGCCCACACCACCATATAGTAAGTAGATGAGAGGAAGGGCTTGGTCTCTCAGACATTCTTGGGTCCAATTCACTCACACCTCCATCAGCAGGATCAGCACTACTGTGTTGCCCAGGCAAGGTGCAATGCTAGAGTCAGGGCCCACTTTATGTAATACTGCATCAGGTGAGGGTCAATGTCAGCTCTCTCATCTGCTGTAGATGGCAAGGGGTGAAGAGGGGAGGGCATTTCCCTCTCCCTCACTAGCACATGGCAGACAAGGGGTACACGGCCAGCTCTGCCACTCTGACAACCTCAGGGAAGGCTAACCTCTATCCTCACCAGCAGGGTTGACACAACTATGGTGACTTGGTGAGGCACAGGGGCTGTTTTCCTCAGTGTTGTAGGCAGGAAGAAGAGAGGGGTTTGGGGAGGCATCTCTTTCCCCACCAACACTGTGTGACAGATGAGAAGTGTGGCAAGCTCCTACATGTATGCCCACTGCGCGGGCGCAACTCTAGGTTGACACATGACCTGCAGGGTCAGCTCTACTGAGCTGTCCAGGTGAGGTACAGTGCCTGCTTTTCCAATTTTTGAAACCAGTGTGATGCTGGATTAGCTCACCCATTCTCCTGACCTCAGGGCCTGCTCTCCCACCTGCCACAGGTGGTGAGGGGTGAGTGAGAGGAAGACTTTTCATCCTTGTTCACACCACCATATGGCAGAGGAGAGGCAAGGCTAGATCTACCATATTCACATTCTTGGGACCAGCTTGTCTATATCGTGGCAATAGGGTCAGTCACACTGTGTCCCCTAGAAGAGAAAGAGCATGGAATTTGGTGGGTAGTGAGATGGGAAGATCTGGGAAGAGTTATGGGTAGAAAAAAGCATGCTTAGATTATATTGTATAAACAGATTTTAATTAAAAATATGAAAAAGAACGACAAAAATGCCAGGCTGATATTGTCATGAAAAGAAAAGCAATAAACAGCATTCCTCTATGGCCTATGCATCACTTTCTGTCTCTGGTCGCCTTCCCTGCCTGAGCTCCTGTCCTGACTTCCCTCGGTGATAGACTGTTACTTGGAAGGTTAAAATAAAGCATAGTCCCCATCACAACCCCCAGAAAAAGAAAATAAGGCCAGCATAAATAATTCTTGGAGATAGTACCAATATCTGTGAAGTTAATACAAAAATCAGTCATTCCTCCTGGTGGGAAAGACATAGGTGGCAAAGTCTGCTGGGATTTCCCCTACATTTATAAAAAGAAAAGAGATGCTAAATTCTGCCTGAGCTGAATGAAAATAGAACATGTTCTGCCAAGATTACATAGTGATTAAAAGCACTTACCCTACAAACATAACCACCTTGAACTGGATGCCCCGAAGCTAGGATGGAAGAAAAACATCTCTAAAACTTAGCCTTTGATCTCCACATGTGAACAGCCTTTTTCTTTCTCAAGCACGTACACACACGTGCTTGCACACACACACACACACACACACTCACATAATGATATAAATAAAAAATGAAGATTAAAAGAAAATAAGCAGTTGAAGATTAGTGAAAAATATTAATTTTTAAGCTACTTTAAAAGCTTCTTTCTGATTTTCCTTGTGAAAGTAAGCATTTAGTCAAGTGTCTGACTGCAACTTCTGTGTTGGTCCAGGTTAACCGGAATGAGTTGGTGGGTGACAGGTTTGAATATTTTCTGACTCCTGAATCTTTTGTTCATATGCTGTGCGTGTTGACCGGAGTGACCTCAGGGTCTCCTTGGCAGACTGTCTTAGAGGACAGACTTGACTTATCCCTGTCTGGCCTTGAATATCAAATACATTTTCAGTAAACACAGGGTGTCTTTTCCATTTTGCTCAGCAGTATTGTGCAAGACCATGTGCTTTGACATCTAGAGGTCATAGCTGGCTGTTTGACAAGCTCTGTCCTTCCTTCATTGAATCCTTAAAATGTTAGAAAGAGCCCTTTCCTCTCCATTCATTCTTTATGTTTTGTTCTAAGAAATATGTATTAAAACCTCACAGTTTACACAGAGTATAAATTATGCAAGTTGTTTTTTTATGCCTTAAGTACAATATAAGGGGCAACATTTAATTTAGGAAATAAATTAAAATACTTATGAATGAACACTCAAGTCATAAATCACTTTAGTGATTGTTATGTTTGCCTTTTCATGTTATGTTATTTTCTTTTGATTATGTTTTTGACAAATGGTCTTACAATACATCTGAGTCTGGCTTCAGACACATGATCTTCCTTTTTCTGCCTCTCTAGTGATGGATTGTAGACTTGTGCAAAAGAACTATGGTATACTTTAACTTTTACATGAAGACCTAGATTCAGGATATGACTAATGACTGAGTATTTGTAAAAAATTGGTCTGTTTCATTGTGATATATAAGCTTGTCTATTTTAAGACATGATTATGCAATTCTTAGAATTCCATTGGCTCATGAAGATGACAGAGAGGGGATAATGAGATTAATGAATAAAAGGAACAACCGTAAGAATTTACTAAGGACAGAAAAGTGACTTAATGAGAGTGTACTTGCAGCGTAGTATTCTTGAGGCCTTGATCTAATCTATAGTAACTATCAAAATTTTATTTTAAGAATTTGGGATTGAGCCGGGCGATGTTGGCGCACGCCTTTAATCCCAGCACTCGGGGGGGCAGAGGCAGGCGGATCTCTGTGAGTTCGAGACCAGCCTGGTCTACAGAGCTAGTTCCAGGACAGGCTCCAAAGCCACAGAGAAACCCTGTCTCAAAAAACCAAAAAAAAAAAAAAAAAAGAATTTGGGATTGAACCTAAGTGATTAAATGCTTATGTAGCAGGTATGAGGTACTAAATTTCTAAATTTGGTTCCCATTGCTGCAAAGAAAGAAAAGAAAAAATGTCTTGTAGTTTAAAGATTAAACAGTGACTAGTATATTGTAGCAGTAACTGCCTTTGGTAGTGGCACCTAATTATGGGTGAATTTTATATCATATTTTGACAGGAAAATATTATCTTTTCATAACACACTGTTTTATATATAAATATATAATATAATTATAATAATATATAATAAATATTATATATAATAAGTATTATATATAATAAATATAATGATGCCAGGGAAGACGTTCATTAATTAAAGTGCTTGCCAGTCAAATTTGAAGACCTTAAATTGATCCCTAAATCATGTAAAAGATTTGAGTTTGGTGGCAGATACTTAAAATCCCGGTGCTGAGGAGGCAGAGACTAGCAGATAGCTAGGGCTCACTGACCAGCCTGCCTAATATAGTCAGTAAACTCCATGTTGGATGAAATAATCTCTCTCAAAAACAAGGTATATGGAACCTATGGTTGACCTCTAACCTCCAAATGTGTTGCCACACATATGTGATTGCAACCATATAACAGGAACACCCACATCTATATATACATATAATCTTTCCTCCACACAAACATGATGAGTGATGATGAAATTCCTTCCCAGCGGGACACATAAGTCATGTCTATTCCTTCTCCTAAGAACTCAGTGTCAAACACCAAATCTCATGTTGGGAAATCAATGAGCTTAATGGGTTTTCTTACAGAAAGTAGTTGAGAGATTACTTATAGGAGTTTGGGCATTTTTCCCCTAACTGGCTATACCTAGAAGCCTTATTTGGCAGGGAAATGGGCCTCCCTATACCCATATAAATGGAACCCTACCTCTAAACTTCCCCAGTCTCTCCCTCCACCCTCTCTCTCTTTCAGAACCAATCTTCATATACAGTGTATAAATACACGATAATGCACACTCAAAACCATGTGAGTTCTCTGTTAGCATTTTGCATGTACATTGCAAAATGGGAAGATACATTAGATTGAATTTACTTTGTAACATTGCTATCAGTTTTAAAATTTTATATCAACTCTCTCACTGGCAGAGGGTGTTTATGTGTATGTGGATATTCTGTGTTTGCTGTGGGTGGTGTGTGTGTTGGAAGGGGTGGTTATGAGTGTGTGTGGTGTGTTTGGTGTGTGTGTGTGGTATGTGCAATGTGTTTGTGGTGTTGGTATGTGTGTACACATGCATGTGTGCATACAAGTGTGTGTGTGTGCCTTTTGATGAACACATTTTATGAAGATTTCTGTAGTTTTCTGAAATAGAGGAACTGCTTGTATGAGTAGTGGTCTGCAAGTGGTGCTTGGCTCTGTATTTAGAATATTTATCACAGCATGACATTCATTATATTTGCTTTCAACTGTTCCTATATCAAATCACCACAGGTTTAGTGCTTTTTTTAAAAAAAAAGTGTTACGAATGCTGCACTTATGTAATTTTAAAATACAGTATGCTACAGTGTCCATTAGAGGTAGCCTTAGCAAGACTGCCTTTCCTCATGTAAACTCTAGAGGAGGAGAAAATTTCTCAGTCTTTCCCATCTTTTTGGCTGCCTGAATTCCTTGATTCACGGTTTCGTTTACCTTAAAATCCTGGAAGGGGATTATCCTTTCATGGCACCTGGCTCTGGGGTCAGCATTTTCCCTCATCCATAGTATCACTGGCTAAATTCACTTTTGGTATGTTGCTCTTATGGCTTTTGGTTAGGTTATACAGCAAAAGGTTTCAGTAAGGTATTGTCATATGTCTTTTTGCTTAACCTTGTCCCCAAACTCCTTCTTTTCATGAAAAAAAAAAAAAAAACAATGAAATTTCTGCCCTGGCAATGCTGAAGCATGTATGGGCAGCCTGTATTTGGCTGTTCTTTTGAACTTGCTCATATTGAGTTTCATGGTCTAAATTGAGAGGACGACTGACCAGTCTCTTCCTCCCTTCTTTCTACACCCCAACAATATCCCTGTTTAAACCTTGTCTCCCCAAATATTCTCTTTCTCTATATTCATATCTTATGTGTATTACCTCTTCCCTTTAAGTTCTATACACACACACACACACACACATACACATCAAAGCCCTTTTCTCTTTTTACTTGGTTATAGACATTCAAATTTATTCAAATAAACATTTTTATAAATTGAAGCTATAATCCACATATCAGTGAGAACTTGTGACTTTTGGGCTTGGGTTACCTCACTGTTTTTATTGTCCAATTCTATTCATTTTCCTGAAATTTTTATAGTTCTAGCTTTCTTTAAAGACAAAAAGGAATTCCATTATATAGGTGAATTATATTTTATTTATCCATCCAACAGCTGATGTAGATCAAGGCTGATACTATTTTTTAGCTCTCGTAATTAGAGCAGCTATGAACATGTTCTGCAAGTATCTTTGTAGTAGGATGTAGTCTTTTGGGTATATGGCCAGAAGTAGCATAGCTAAGGCATATGTTAGGCCTACTTTTAATTCTTTGAAATTTTGTAAAAGAATCCATTGAATATTCTTCACTGTAACTATCACTTGTGAAAAAACACATTGTCTAGGTTTTCTTCACTTAAAAGTAGGGTATTGAAGTAAATGCACATAGGGAAACCTTAATAAGAATGGTATCTTCAGAAATAGGCACTTACCTTCAACTTCTGAGAGGCAGTCAAGTGCAATAAACATAATCTACATTGCTTTGGGAGTCATTTGGACTACCTAGAACATCAACTCCAACAAATACCCTCAATTCCTAAAAGTTATTTCTGTTATATTTTACCTATGTATCATGCATATACGACTCATTATAAGGTTTAAAAATGATATTTCAATCATCAGAAAATACAATATCTGCATTGTTGTAAAGGAAAATATAAAAATATGAGATAAGAATGATTTTGAGTTGAAAATAACAACTAAAAAATACCCTAATGGATAAATACTTAAAAGCTAAGACAATTTTATACTAAACTCCAAATTTTCTAAAAGTCCTTGAAGAAGTGTTTTGGTACAAATCCCTTGTCCTAGAGCTAGAATATTAAAAGACCTCTCATCCAGAATAAAAATTAATTGCTTTCTGCTTATAAATTCCATTGTTGTAAGCATATGCACTTTCTTTCTGCTAATGAAAACAAAATTAACATTTTCTAGGTAAACAACATTTCCCTTGCATGTGTTAAAATGGCTAAATGATTCTGTCACATATTTTTTTCATCAAGAACTTCACTTAAAAGTTTCTAATCTTTAAGTTTCCAAAGCCTTAGAGTTTAATTTAGCATTCCTGTGTTGCAGCAGCTCCTACTAGCAGGAAGGAACATGGTGCCAGATATTCTAATTGACATCTGTAGAGTATCCTGTAATTTTTCATTGGTCTGTCAGGTGATTTAACTTCTGCCCTGTTAGTTTTTAATTAATGAATCAAAGGGATGCTGTTTTCCTTTTTGTGAAAGTAACGAACAAGACAAGCTTCATCATTTATACAATAAGGCAAAAGAAAATGCCCGCCCTCTACTATCAAAGAGAACCCATACAGTGATGGAAGTTACACAGTCAACATAGGTGAATTTCATCATAGGTGAAGTCCTTGTTAAGGCATTTGTCTGGTTTTGATAAGAGCATGTTTGAAGCTTGTTGTAGATGGACATATCCCTCAGAGTCAGCAGTTAGTTGAAAGCAGGAACAAAAACCTCAGGATTTCAGATACTGGCCATAAAAATGGGATCTGAGTCATATCTTTGGCCCAGTGTAGATACATGAGGCATAAGATTACTGTCCAGGGAGAGGCTTTCTGATAAAGATCAAGGGTATTCCATTGTCAGCTTCTTCTAAGAGTTAATTCCAATGACCCTGTCAATCATCTAAGCAAGAAAATTCCCCCCACGGGAAGCTATTTATATATAGACTTTAAAAATAGTACAAAACCTACCTAAAATGGAGGTTGGCACTGGGGTCTCTTTAGCCATTATCTACTCTCACTGCTGGAGAACATGTTCTTTTGTATTTATTCTGACATGAACTACCTCTCTTCTGTGCTCTTCTGGATTCTTTCATTGAAAATCACAAGGGGAAGGAAGCCAAGGGGAGGCTGGGTAACACTTACTGTAAAGAGAAAATGTTATTTCTAGCACAATTTATCATCATTAATCATGTCACACAAAGACCCAAAGGACCATTTAGAATGTCAGTACCATTTAGAATGTCAGTACCATTTGATGGATAGAGAATTGTAGAGAGAAAGAGAAAGGTATTCCAAACGAAGACACCAATCATATTTTTTGTTCTTTCCAAATTGTTTCTACCACTGTAAAGAATCCCTGTTTGATGGTTTGGGAATGACTTTTTCCAGGGATGCAGCCACTGACAGGGCTCATGCTGTTATGAAGAAGACCTCATGCATGCTTCTGTCAGTCATTCTCATTGATCTCCTTGACTCACTGAAGAAAATAAAGACATCAAAGCAACTGGTTGGAAAAAGGGAAGTTTTCAGCAGAATTTAGTCATATATACAGAGGGAAAGAGTGTAAAAATGATCACCACACATTATATGCATGCATGGAAATGTCACAATAAAAATTTGCTACTGTATATAATCAACATATGCTAGTAAAACCAATTTTAAAAATTCATGACGTCATATTGGTGTCACTATGAGAAAAAGTCATGAGAAAACAAGAAAATTATTTTGTCTCATCATTTCAGACTACTTTCCTTGTCCCTGTTAAGTGTGGACTATGGAGAAGATATGTTGTAACAGGGGCAGCTGGGCTGTGTCCCCGGCACCCGGCCGTTTAGTCCATCTTAGTCCATCACGTTGGGCACCACTCTGTTGTAACAGGGGCGGCTGGGCTGCGTCCCCGGCACCCGGCCGCCCACATGGCTAGCTTATGCCCCGAAATAATTACACGAAAACTGCATTCTTTTAAACACTGCCTGGCCCATTAGTTTTAGCCTCTTAACCCATTTCTAATAATCTATGCAGCACCACGAGGTGCGCTTACCAGGAAAGATCTTAAGATCTTAACCTGCGTCTGTCTGGAGTGGGAGAATCATGGCGACTCACTGACTCAGCTTCTTTCTCCCAGAAATCCTGTTCTGTTTTCTCTGCCTACCTAAGGGTTGGCCTATCAAATGGGCCTAGGCAGTTTCTTTATTAATAAGAAATCACTCCCACATCAAAGATAGTGATACATGGCAGGTTATTGATGGAGGATGTATCAGCGTAAATGAAGGCAGACAGAAATTATAATAATATATTCAGCTTTAATTGGTAAAAGACTTACAGAACCCGTGGTTCCAGCAGAGAACAGAAAAGCAGAAGGGGCGGGGAGAGAGCACACCAGCAATATTTATTAGTAAAAAATATCCTCAGGCGACCCGCCCTACAAGCAAGGTGATTGGCTGGGGCTACCCCTAGGGGAGGAAAATGTTCACTTCACAGGGGCCAGGATTTAACAAGACATAGAAGAAAGAGCTGTTGCTTTTATTTGGCTCAGAACATTCTTACAGTAAACTAACTTTCTGAAAGAGTCCCATGTTTTAATTACCTTTAGTTCCCAATAGCACTACCAATTGGGGACCTAGTACTAAACTTCAAGAAATATTTAAGATCCCAACCATAACACAGGAATGTTTAATTGTACAGTGACCATGTGAAATACCTTTGTTCTTGCCCTTTCAAATTGCCCTCCTCTTTAAACTTGAATAGAAGGCCAACAGTCACTTTTACCCTGATTCTCTTCTTGCAGCAATTATCTCTAAATAACCTAAGGATAGGCATGTTGGAACTTGTCTTTAACAGAGTGACTATAACCATATAAGATAAATACATCTTTCAATAAAGAAGATCCAGGAGCAAGCCAGACACAGTCACACATCCCATAATAACAGCATCAAGAGACTGGAGCAGTAGGATTATGAGTTGGAGATCAGTCTTAGCTACCAAGTATGACTCTGTCTCAAAAAATACCAAACTTTGAAAGTTTTAGGGATGGCATACAGCAAGACACAAATTGAGTAAAGTCTAGACAAAATATTCTGATGTTAAAATTCACTAGTTGGAAAGTATTGATAAAACTAGAGATCATTTTAAGAAATTAATGGAAATCACAGACTAGGATTGGATTATTTTCAATATATCAAATATTCCAATTCTAAAAATTTTACTTTACACATTTCAATGGGATCTACAGCATTTCTACAGTATAAAAATCAATTCTTATAGAAAAAAATGAACATGAAACAATTGGAAAAATGCATGTTGATTCTGCCATCCATGTTTCAGTCTTAAACACATAATTGGAAAACTCTCATAGAGAAGTTGTAAATTTAAAAATCACTCCTCATGAGATATAATTGTAACTGGCATGAATATAATTAAAATAATGTCTATTTTGATCCCAGAATGATTCAATAAGATACAATAAGAGACAACTCCCCCAAAATAACATGAAATCTTTTACAGAATTGATACGACTGACAAACAAAATTTGTTAAAGAAAATATAATTACAATTTTATCCAAATTATCTAAACAATGATTACTTAGTCACAAATTTTAAATATTATTAATGCATTTTCTCTGATTTGAAAACATCATCGTTAATCAAATTTCCTTTGAAAAGACTTTTGTTTTTGTAATGAAGCTCTAATGTGCTTACTGCAGACATGATAATAGGTATCCTACAAGTAACTGTTTAACCTATTTATCAATATATTTTACGTAAGGAAAATCTGAGTGCCAATAAATAAAAAAATATGTACTTCCACGCTTTGAAGTGGTGGTTATGACTGGGAAGAATTCCTATCTTGATCTTAATTAGCTATGTGTACATTAGAAAAAATATTTTTCATATGTCATTATATTTCAAGTGTTTGTTAGAGAAAAAGAATTATGAATGGAAAAGATGAATGTAACAACTTGGGAGAATATAAAGCTCTGCCATGACATTCTTTTTATCTGATTATTGTGCTTTCTGTTTTGGTTAACTCTTTACCTTTTAAAGTTGGGTCAAACAATCTTAGAGATGAAAATATTCTATGCTTTTCTTTTAAATAGATGTTAGAAATTACGAGTCTTATTAAGAAAATAATTTTCATTACAAAACATATAGAATATTAGCTGGAACAATACATTAGACTCTGTAGTCTAAAGTTGATATTTAAGGAAACATCTACCACATGTCAGTCAGAGTTAGGTATTGAAGTAATAGCAGTAATGAAAAATTAGGAAAAATGCTAACAGTATGAGTAATTGCTCATTCTATCATACCATATAAACAAAACTGGTAAGAAAGTATTTGAAAATAAGTTAATGAAGAATTGAGGCAAAGAAAAACACAGCACTTTCTAAATATCCCTTTACAATGTGTGAATATGTGTCTCTGATATTAGTTTAATAAATAAGATGACTGGCCAATAACCAAACAGAATAAGGTTAGATAGGAAAAGCAAACTAGGCAAATGTTAGGAAGAAGGCTAGAGTCGCCAGCCAGATGCAGAAGAAGCAGAAGATGAACGTGCCATGTTATAAAGGCACCACCACATGGCAGTACGTAAGTAAGGAATATGGGTTAACTTAAAATATAAGAACTAGTTAGTAACAAACCTGAGTTATTGACCAAGCATTTGTAACTAATAATAAGCATTTGAGTGATTAATTGAAAGCAGATTCAGGATAGGAAAGCTCTGCCAACAATTGTTGAAGTGAGAAACTTATTAGGAAAGTTTTAAGTTTTTGTGTGATTTTTTTTGTCTTGTTTATGTCAAAACTAGTAGTTTCAAGAAGATTATTTTTGCTTGGGCTTAATTAGCCATTACTTACATGCACTTTTTTAAACTAAACAATAGATCAGAGTTATAATTTTGCAAAACAAATGAACTATATTTTATGATTATGATTTGATTCAGAATACTGTTCATGTTTTCTTTGACTATATATATATAGATATGTATCACAATATTTTTTACTCAATTATTGGTTTAGCCACTTAACTTTTTCAATTACCAATTAATTTGATTCCCCAAATAATTTTAGTGTTTATACAGTAACATAGCTAGCAATTTTTCCATCTTTTTTTTGTGGTGGCTTTTTTTTTAATATCTTTCTTGTTAAAGATCAATTTAGTTTTTACTCTCAAAAACTGAGTAGAGGGCTGGAGAGATGGCTCAGTGGTTAAGAGCACTGGCTGCTCTTCCAGAGGCTCTGAGTTCAATTCCCAGCACCCTCATGACAGCTCACAACTGTCTGTAACTCCAGTTCCAAGGGATCTGACACCTTCACACCAATGCACATAAAATAAAGTTAAATAAAAAAAACTGAGTAGACTTTTAAACAAAATTTGACAAGAATTATAATATGGCAGCATACTCACCATGAAGTGTCGGACTGAAATTATACTTATCAAGATTAGCTTGTTTGATTTTAGCTTTCAAATTAATCTTTTGTTAAAGTTAAATTTTATTTAATACTAGTGTGCATTTGGAAATGTGTGCAAGTGTGTGTGTGTGTGTGTGTTATGTGTATATGAACTTTCACTGCAAATGCCAGGGCACAAGCGTGGAAGGGAGAAGACAACTCTTCAGTCTGTTCTCTCTGGCCACCTTTGTGAGGGTTCCAGGGATTAGATTCAGGTTGTCAGCTTGGCAGGGCAAGAGTCTTTACACATGGAGTCATTTTATCATCCCTGAATTATCTTTTTAAGAGTAATAATTTGTATTTTTATTAATTAATTCTTGCCCTGAGAAATTGTGAACAAATTTTTAATCACATGGAATCAGTTTCTGATGCTGCAAAACTGCAATGGGAGACACTAGACAGACTAGAATGAATTGGTGACCTGGCATGGTGACTCATGCTTCCAATCTCCTACACTAAAGTGGAGGCTGGGGAGTCATCTCCCAGCTGTGTGCTTAAAGTTTTAGGGGAGACTGGACTGAAATTTCCAGGGCTATCGGGACAGATGAGACTCTAAAGTTTCTTGGGGCTAGAGAGATGGCTCAGAGGCCTCAGAGGCTAGGAGAACTATCTGCTCTTCCAGAGGACCTAGGCTCAGCTCTCAGCACCTACATGGCAGCCCACAACTGCCTGTAACTCTAATCTTAGGGATTCATCATCCTCTGACTTCTGCAGGCACTGGGCTTTTTTGCACATGGAACACAGATATATATGCAGGTAAAACACCAATACACATAAAATTTAAGGAATGAAATTAAAATACAAAGACTATGGACATACAGATTAACTAAAACATTTTGTGTCATGTAAGTCAAGCAGAGCCTTTGGGCAACAGGGACCAAATTTTACTGTTAGTAATTAAGATTTCTCTCTCAAAGTTGCACATGTTAAAGCTTGGTCATCAAAGTATTGCTCTTGGAAGGTGGTAGAAATTTTCAGAAATAAAATAATGAGACTGACATGATAGTTGGACCTCAGCCATTTCTTCTATGCCACACAATCCATTAAAGTGGTTTTACCCAGTACTGACACTATGATGAACCCATTAATGATAGCCCCCAAAGCTCCAGGCCAACTGATTAATTGATGATGAACAAACACTAAATAAACATTATCTCTTTTTGAGATTTTACCTCAAATATTTTAATGAAAGACTCTTAATGGCATACTTATGACAGAATGTCTGTTTCTATGCAGATATACATGGATATCTACTTGTTACAGAACCAACCATTGAAGAAACTGTCTTTCCCCTATGAATTAAGTTGATTCTTATGAAATGATTGATTGATTTTATGGGATGTTGTTTTCTTTGATTTCTAACAACAGATCAATGGATGTGTTTGTCATCATTTTACAATATTATTATTATGTCTTATTATAGTTTTATGGTAAGCCTTAAATGTTAGTAGTGTTAGTTTTCCAAGATTCTTCTGTAGTAAGAAGCCTTTTATACACATTGATTCTTCTGCTCCTCCATGAAAAATGTGAATAAGTTTGCTGATAAACAGAAGATAAGTTCTTGAAATTTAGTGAGATAGGTTTAGATTAAATTGATCTATAAACTTGGAAAAACTGCCCTTAATAAATTATTTGTTAATACTGAGCATGGTGTGATCTTCAATTTTATGTTAATCCTCAACTTTAAGGACTTTATTTTTCTGAATATAGATTATATATGTTTCAATATATATATATAAAACATTATGATAATGATGTCATTCATTTTAAATCAGACATTAAATTTTGTATATACAAAAGAAATTTGCTTTTATATACTTATTTTTAAATTTTGTTTATTTCTTTATTATATGAGTGTTTTGTTAGCATCCATGTCTGTACACTATATGTATGCATGATTTCCCCAGATATCAGACAATGGTATCAGTTCACCTGGGATTAGATTTACATTTGGTTGTGAGCTGCCATGTGAGTCTTGGAAATTGAACCAGACTCCTTGGAAAGGCAATCAGTGGTCCTCCCCTGTGCACTTTCTTTATATATTTTTGTGTTTACTCTAATTACTCCGTAGTTTTAGGAGATTTTTGATAGGTTTTTGTTTCTTACATAAACCACTGTTTCAGCAAGGATTGATAGTTTTATCTCTCAGTTTTTCCATCTCCATAAACTTAATTTGAATTTTTATCTTCAATGGAATTATTTTCAATAAAATGTCAAGAGTTTTGACAGATATCATCCTTGTATTTTTTCTTTATCATAGGGGGAAAGTAACCAGCTCATCCTCACTAAGAATTGTGTTGGTTCTAGATGCTTTGTTAAAATAATGTATTAAGGGGTTAGCTGAGTTTTTAATCCTCAATGATGGCTGAGTTTTATCACGTGATTAATTTTGTCATGATTTATATAATCATATGATTTCCATCTCTAGTCAAGTGACATAAACAGTTAATTCTACTAATTTGTAAATTAAAGTTTTCATTGCTTTCCAGAAACATCTGGCTTGAAAATATCATAGGCTTGAAAATTTGGGATTTAATTGCAAATGTTTTAAAATTCTGGCCTTTGATTCATGAAAATTATTAAATGGCAATTTTCTTTTATCTCTAGGTTTTTATTTAGTGTCCAATTAGGTTAATGCTAGCTTAGTTGAATGAGATAGAAAATAGCTGCTAGTTCTTTAATATATTGATTTAGCCTTTTATAGTTGTTGCAAAAAATTAGAACAAGCAAGGTAGTTAAAGCAGTACAATCTTATTTTTTCATAGTTTGCAGTTCCAGAAGTGTGAATTAGAGTTGGATACAGGTATACTTTCAGCAAAACCTCCAGGGAAGGATGTTCCCATGCATCTTCCAGCGTCTGGAAGTACAAGGTGTCTGCTAGTTTATAATACTGTATGTCTAGTTTCAACCTCATATTTACAGAACTGTCTCATCTCTCTGCCTTTGTTTTCCCATGGCACTATCCTGTTTCTGTGTTTGTATCTAAGGTTTTTCCTTTCTCCTAAAAGTCATATTTGGTCGGTCCTCATTTAATGGACTTATTTTAGTTTAAAATAAATTTAAAAGTTTCACAGTCTTTTGCTAAAGTATCACAGGTATAGATAATGGAGACAGGAATTTAATGTATGTGTTAGATGTATACAAATCAACAACAAGTAATCTAATCTGGCTCCCTCGCTTCCTAAAACTCAGATTCTTCTTTTCAAAATATATTCATCCCATCTTGATGCTACTCATACTTTTTCTTTCACTGTTCCAGAGGTATCTCTAAATTTACACTCGTATTATCACATCCCTTATAGGTGATAGTTAGGATACAATTTATGACAGATCAAAATATTCAACACTGCAAATCATGAAACCAAAGACAATGTATTTGCTTCAAATGGACAAAAAAAAAAGACAAATGTGGAGTATATCCTTTATTTAAAATAGTTAAGTTATTTGAAGAATAGAAGAAGAGGAAAGGAGGGCAAGATGGAAGAGGGGAGGGAATGATAAAAATCAGTTCATAGCCCCATGGTGACAATGGCATTAGATTTAAATAACAGAAAACTAGGGTGGCTTGGTGCTCCATTCTGTGGCACTGCTAGTATGATAATTCTACTCTGTCAGTCACTGGAGAAATGTTTTCGTGTCAGGCCTCTGTACTCAAGTCCCTGCATTAGAACCATTATTTTATTTCATTTTGTCTCTTTAAATCTGACTTGTCAATAGTTCTTTGGGTGTGAAATCTTGAGGAATTTGGGCAGCTGTTTGTGGACATCAAGGAGGTGTGGACTGTCAGGGGCGTCTCCACCAGTTCTTCCCAGATGTTTCAATCTGCGATTAGCTGGGGGGTTAATGATGGATTAACACATCATATATTCCTCATTAGCATCAGCTTTGGTCTTCTTCAGAATGCAAACCATTTTAATTGCTACACATTGAATTTACTTTTTGCTTAATGATTCACTATTCATCTCAACTTTTACCTCTCATATATCTTAAGCACCAACACCAACGAGAAAATGTTGGCTCAAAAAAAATCTCTATAAGTAAACATCATTAGGATATTCATTATAATATTCACTTTCCACCCATTTTAGAATACTATTCAGCCAAGTTAACTAGCACTTTAAAACTACAGTCAAAATACTATAGAAGACTTTATTTTATAAGTACTAGTAATCATAGCTGCAGAGCCTCACTCTAGAAATCAGTGTATTACATCAGAAACAACTGAAGTCACAAATGATGGTTTAGATAGAGTTTCCAGGAAAATTGTTTGTTTTAATGATCCAGAGTCCATTGAACTTTGCCTTATGAATTGTTTGCTAATTTCTTTCAGTTGCAGAAAGAGAACAGCTGGAAGTCTCCACCCTCATATTAGACAAGTTCTGCTTGTTGGGTCGGGGTGGAGGGGGTCGCACAAAGATGGGGACAGACCACCAAAGTCTGGTAAACCAAAAGCAAACTTTATTTCAGAAATCAGAATCTCTGAGCATTTGAGGACTGTCTGTCCATTAGCTATATCTGAGCAGAAAACCCTTACCACCAGATATTTGCCCTAAGCACACAGGGGACTAGGTAAGGCTTATCTCTACAATTAATTGTATCAGGACTTAGCATGACTATGACCAAGAATATGTCATTTATAAATTGACTCTTATTTTTTTAACAGTCTATAACAAGTTAGCAGCTTTTATAAGACTAGGACTTTACATTACATTTTTGTCAGATTTAGTCAAGAATAATGATTTTGAACTGAAGCTTTTTTAGTATCAAAATAAAAGCCTTTTAATTGTAGATGATGAGTTCAGTAAAGAAATTAAGATGATCATTCACTGGGCAATAGAAGAACAAGTTTGTCCCAAACTGAGACTGTCTCCTGAGAAGGCAAAGAAAAGCAATTACATGAGACTCAACAACCAGAACATTTAGAAGTAAATTTTAAATTTGCGGAGTCAGTAAGGGCTGCAGCCAAGACACATTAAACATGATTAACTTATACATTTAGTGGCCATATTTATACATTTAAACCAGACAAAGCTTTTTTTTTTTTTTACTTGTTTTTTTAGTTGAATTTTTAGGCTGGGGAGGGGCTGCAGGCCTTTTGTACTTTTCTAATGGTTCTGCTCCTGCAGCTGCTCCACTCTGGTGTTTCTCACTGTGCCACTTTGGAGCAGGCATCATTTTGTGAGACCAAAACCAATTATTGTCCAGGAGAAGAGGCTGTCAGTGGCCATGCCTGGCCTTGCAGTCGCCTCTGGTCTCCCCTGTCCTCCTGGCTCCTTCTTGGCATTCGGGTCTCACTGCCATACCTGTGGGGGAGGGGCGATCCTCTCCCTGGATGCCAACAGTGCTTGCACAGACAGGAGCCTGCTGAAGCCTGGACTCGTGAGGCAGAGAGGGGCAGGGAAGGCTGGCAATACTGTTAGATTCCTGAAATACTGGAAGTGAGAATATAGGATCTGAAAAGCCTGAGGCTCAGAGGACCCTCCTGGTATGAGGACCGATAATCCTTTAAGTATCATTGTAGGGCTTTGTCAAAGACGGTTGAGAAATTTTTGTGGCAGGCGGGTCCAGTTGAGCTGACTACTGAAACCCCAGTCATGGTTGTGACATTTGAAGGCAAAAAGTGGCTGACTCTTGGCTTCAAAGGTTAGGCTAAAGAAGACATCCTTAAGATCTAGAACTGAATATACATTTGAAGCTCCAGAGAGAGGGAGTTTAGGAAATTACAGGGGTTAGAAACTGTAGAATAAATGTCTTTAAGCCGTTTGTTAATCTCCCGAAGATCTTGCTTGCATTGATAGTCACTGATCCCTGGCTTCTTAACTGAAAGTGGGGTGGTCTATGGAGACTGGCAAGGCACCGGGATTTCATGCTCCAGGAACCGATTAATGTGTTTAGTAATGTCCAACTTGGCCTCTGGTGTCATGGGGTACTACCTCACCTTGACGGGTTGGGCATTGCTTTTAAGGCGACTACAGCTGGGGCTCCTGATCTCTAGTCCTGGTGGATTAGTCTCTGCCCATACTCCTGGGATGGAGTGCTGGAGTTCAGCCATTAGAAGAGATACCTTTAAAGCAAGAATCTGTTAAAAGAGTCTGTATTCTTTTAGATCTGGGCATAAGGCATAGACTTTGGGCTGTGGGGAGATTGTCACACCCTTCCCAGTGAAATGAATTTGGGCTTTTATCTTAGCCAATGAGTCTCTTTCCAGGAGGTGTGGTAAGGGCATTCAGGGATAACTATGAAGGAATGCATAACTTTCTTTTTTCCCAATTCTAAGGTCTATTTTGTGGTCCATTGTTGTAAGGCCATTCTTGCATACCCTAGAAACCACACTTGTTTGTCTGATAGAGGTTCCAATGGAGTTTTTAACACCAAATGGTGAGCACCAGTGTCCAATAGGAAATCAACAGGTTTCCCCTCCACTTTTAGAGTTACCCAAGACTCAAGGAAAGGCTTTAAACCCTGTCTCCTTCAATCATCTGGTCCCATCAATTTTAAGACTTTTTGTCCCTTCCTCCTTTGTGGCCATTGCCCGTTGACTACTTGGGTCAGTCTGTGTTCCCTCTGCCCATTAGGCCTCCAGGTCTTATCTGCTAGTAAGACTTTTGCTAGTCCCTGAACTTGCTTATCCTTAGGTGTTTCTCTGTTGTTATAAACCTTAGTGGCTACAACAATCAATTTAGTCAGATTTTTACCTGTAAATCCTTTGAGTTGCTGAAGCTTCCTCTTAATATCTGGGGCTGCTTGGGTAACGAAAGCCAGATTGTCTGTCATTTGATTCTCATGAGCCTTAGACAGATTGGTGAACTGTCTAGCAGGTACTCAGCACCTCATTGATAACTGCCTCATCATTAGTGGGTCGACCGTCTCATTCTGGAACCTGCTTACGGCATTCTCACTGAATTCTATCTCTTTCTTCAGTGGTGAACATTATCTGGAGCAATTGCTGGGAATCCACCCCCCCCCCCAGGTTGGGGAATGTGTAAACCAGACAGTATCTAGGAGTTCTATTAGTGCTTGGGGTTTCTCAGCAAAGGAAGGAGTTTGTAGTTTTTAGTTATACTGATCACTAGTTGAAAAGAGAAAATAAACCAGGCGGGGATTCCCGTTCATATCAAGAGGTCGCACAGTTGGAGGGGGATAGTAGGAGACATCATCATGGACCACCTACCACCCACCACCTGTGGCTTCTCTGAACTGCAAAATAGTCTCAGCACTGAAGAAGAAAGTTGGGGAGGAGAAGGAGGGGAGGGAGAGGCACTTTGCAATGGAGTGGAAGGTTTGGGTGAGATGGAAGTGGAGGTAGAATTAGCACCCAGAGGGGAGTTCCTAGCCCATCTGGGAAGCTGAGGATTATTTGGGGGAGGGAAAAGGTCTCTGTCAGGATCAACTGGTGGGGGCAAGACTGCATGAGTACCAGATCTGTTGGCTCTTCCTTTTGACTTCTTTAGTAGAACGGGAAGGATTTTAGTCTCATTCTCTGGAGAAGGAAGGAGAGAGATTTTAGCCATGAAGGAGGGTGAATCAGGAGGTAGCACTATAGCACTTGGTCTGGGTGAACTGAGTGACTGAAAACAGTCTCCTGAATTTTAATGATAAGCTTAAGGTCAAAGGATCCTGCAGAGAGCAGAAGGTCTTGAGTAGCTCCAGCTTCACACATGATACAGAGGCTAGAGCAGCCTCCCTGAAATCCTGCAAAAGAAAACGGACAGGGGAGACTTAGGTATGGAAGAAGATTTTTCCATAGTGGAAATTGGTTCACACACAACCACCATGAGAAGATTGACAACAGACAACATGACATGAAACAGAATTGACAAGACATCCGGTGTGCTGGGTCATGTGATCCCATATCATTCCCAAAGGATCACATAACCGCATCACCCAATAGACAGAGGAAGGACAGAGCATCCCCTCATTTCCTCCAGCTCTGAGATTAGAAGCACATCCACTAGATCTCCTTGAATCTCCAGACTGTCCTGACACCAGATACCAGAACCAGAAACTTACCAATTGTTAAAAACAGAATAACGAAGTTTACCAAAAGCTAGAGACTGGGGTATCTGCGTTCCCCATACAGGCCAACAAAATGTTGGGTCCAGGGGGGTCACAGAAAGATGAGGACAGATCACTAAAGTCTAATAAACCAGAAACAAACTTTATTCCAGAAACCAGAATCCAAGAAAAAAATAAAATAAATAAAATAAAAATTCTCCATGGGGCACAAAAAGCTTATCAGCTATCTGAGACCACAGCCATAGACGGGTTTTGTTAGGCTATGGCAGAGGCCGGTTTCTGAACCCACATTTTTATAGTAGGGGCACCAAGCATTAGGTCTGAACAAAGAAATTTTTACAATCTCAAGGTAAAACTCAGATATAGATTGCCTTGCTTTGCAATCTCCATCAACAGAGTTTCTCAGTTAAACTAGTGTTTGGACTTAATTTATTGTCTTCCTTGGTATTTCCGGGTAGTGTTTCCTGAAACCCTGTGGTCTCCCCTTTTATGCTGCCAGTTTCACAAAGCAGGGATAATGCATAACCCAGAGGTCATATATCTATTTCCTAAAAGTTGACTCAACTCATATCTGTAAGCTATCTCTCAGTTTGCAGAGAGATGCTTTGGTCTTGTAAATAGAGCTATGGGTTGTAAAATAAAATAACCCACTGTTAATAGTTAATCCCCAAGCTGTTGAGAAAGCTGCTGACAGTCTGTTCTCATCCTCCTAGGCTTATAACTTTATTTTTTTTATTTTTACATTTTTATTTCTATAATCTACATTTTTTTTTTAGTTTTGGAAACTTTACTGCTAAAACTCTTAACATTTTAAGACAGAGATGTTTAAAATAACTAAGGAAAAGTTCTGGTTATATTTCAAAATGCATATGTTTACTCATAACTGACCTAAATGTGACACAGCTTTTCACTATTAAAATCTAATGGAGGGGCCAGAGAAAAGGTTTGCCCAGTAGAAGTATTTGCTCCAAAGCATGGTTACCGTAGTTCCACTCCAAAAACCCACAGTAAAGGAGGTAATAGCTAAAAGCAAAGTTGTTCTCTGATCTCCCTATTCATGCCTTGGCTTTCACAGGCCTACACGGCAGCACACACACATACACACACACGTGTATACCGACACAAACATAAACATACACATACACATGCACAAATATACACACGCATATACACATATGTACCCACAAACATACAAGCAACATATATACTCACATATACACAAAAACACACACACACATACACAGAGGCATATGCACATGTATATACACATACATTCACAAAAATACGATGCATACACACAGAGAGATGCAGAACAATAATAATAATAAAGAGTAATAGTGATAATAATAAATAACAGTAATAACATAATTTAATTTTTATCCTGCTCCTTATGGTATAATTCATAAAGAAGCCTTAGATAACTTTATCCCTAAAAATTGATTAATAATCTGTATCCAGTAACCCATTATCATTTAACTGCTCCTTTAAGCTATTTTCTAGACAGAATAATCTTGTTTATTCATATGTTTATAACTGAGGGTGGAGGGTTATAAATTTGCTTCATGATTTCAATTCTGTGATCTACTTATGAAGAATAGTAAATTTTTTTTCTCTATGACAAGAACAAGGTTGACTTCCAAGCTTTTGAATATAACTCAAAATTTCTGAAGTATTAACAACTTTCATTTTATGGTGAAAGGATGACTTTTTGAAGCATAGTAATGGTTATTTAAAGTGGTAAAATACTATCCAAAATAGAATTTGCTGAATGTCAGCTCTGAAAAATTGTCCTTCATCTTCTATGTTAGTTTTAGTTTTAAAATACTGCACTTGCTAAAATAACCCTGTAATTTCCATTTGCTATACAAAAAAAAAAAGCCTTTATTTGGCTTTCCTAACTATGCTCCTCATCTCTAAATTGAAATGACTTTCAGCTATCTTATGGGTTAATGTAAGGTTAAATTTAATGAGAGAAGTAATGGCATTGAAAGCAGATGTTATTTAGACATAAATAATAAAATATGAAGTGTTTACATGTTTTACTTTCCCTAATGTTCCTCTAAAACATGAAATATCATCTTCTTACAAAATTTATTTCCAAAGAAAGAAACCAGAAGTGTGAACTTTTAAATAGCTTAATCTGGTACACTGTGGTATAATTTTTAGGGCTAATTATAAATTCCAAGATCTAAAGACTGTAATAACATATGTTATAGCCATAATAAATTATCAATTTTATGTCACCTTTTAATCACTGAGGATTGTGTTCAAATCAGCATTGTTTCTGTTTTTGAGGAAGTATGCAAGAATCATAACCATATTGCAGAATAGGTAAAGCTTTGACACATATAAATTGTTACCTCTTTGTCTCTACTTTTCATTCTTATTGACAGATTGTTAATTCAGCAAGAACTTTTGAATGATTATTAAGACTCCAGTTTTGTGCTAATTATTCCCCAAATTTAAAGATGCACTAGGCAGCCACTGACTTTAAAAAGCAATGTATTTACATACACACCAATACGGATTTGCACACACATTGCAGGGCCAGGTGTGCTGGACCCAAGCAAGCTCATACAATTTACAGCTTCTTCTTTAAGTGGGCTCAATAATTCGTAGCTATCTTTCTTCCACATTTTCCCATATTTTTATGAGTAGATCATAACCTACTATGATGTTCCATAATACGACCAGGCTAGAAAGAACTGACTTCACACATGTGTAGTTATTTGAGTTGAACTGTTATTCTTAATCCAGTCATCATGGGATCTCAGCAGAACATGTTTGACTTGTGTGCAGTTAGGAGACAGCATTAAACGGTTACACAAATGTGTCATATATGATTCATTCTCCCAAAGCTGAGTATTTTATCATTCCTGACCTAAATTACAAATCCAGTTCTCAAAAATATACCAGTTTGGATGTTCACCTTCCTAGACATGGACGGAGGGGGGAGGACCTTGGACTTTCCACAGGGCAGGGAACCCTGACTGCTCTTTGGACTGGAGAGGGAGGGGGAGAGGAGTGGGGGGATGGGGAGAAGGGTGGGAGGAGGGGGATGGAAATGGGAGGCGGGGAGGAGGCCGAAACGTTTTTTTTTTCTTTTTCTCAATAAAAAATTAAAAAAATAAAGTTTACTGATAGATTCAGATAAATTTATAAATTTCTAAATAACATGTATTCAGTATTCCTTGAAATATAATTATAACTCTGAGTAACCAAAAAAATATATATAGGTACAGCTTAGAGAATATGTAAAAGTGCATTTGCCTTGATGAAGTCAGATGTTTCTGTTTTCAGATTTTTTATTCAGTGTTGTGAAAGATGATGGTTCACAGGTGACTCCTTAATAGTTGAGTTTCTTTGGTAGTCTTGTTAATTCTAGGTATCTTCGCAGTATAATGTAGTAGTCTTGCTGCCATATTTGCTTTCTATTTGACTTAGAGCAGAGGAAAATGTGAAGGCAGTTGTGCTCCAGAACAAAGAGCATTAGAAAGTCGGCCAATCAGGTCATATAATCACTCTGAGACTCGGACTCTGGGTCAAGAAAATTAATATAAAAAGCAGCATGTAAGAGGGTGCTGGTTAGGATTTGTTCATATATGAAGTATTTGAAAGTAAGAACATCTAGCTTGTTGCAAATATTCACTATCAAGCTAGTTGAACATCTAACTTTTTTGGAGATATTAACTCTCAAATTTATCCACATGTTTAAATCATATAACAATCTTCAGTCTGTAGATTTGTATTGTATAGTAGCAATGACTACAGTGAAATTGGTGAGCTGTGGTGGTGTGAAGGGGACAGTTGTGGGTCTGTGTTAGATATCATAGGATCAGTTCTGATAATACCTCATAGCTTTGCCCTTACACTCTTATGCACACATTATCCTTTGGTAGTAATTTTTCCATGTCTGATTAATATCTGTTTTAAAGGCTAGTTTTTGAGTCCAAATTCAGCCAAGCTTCTCTCTTCCATCTTACAAGAGTGAAATCTCCTATCCTTTGCAACTCAGAACACCCAGTGCCAATTTATTGCTATGATCCCAAGAGTTTGAAGCAGCAGTGTTAGAATGTATAAGTTTTCTCAAAAGATATAGGTTTCAGCTAAAGAGGATCATGCTAAGATTGGGGTCAGTGGTCCAATCCCTAATCACAGCAATGAGATTATGACTCTTATCACTTTTATTGAAAGGTCATGCTAATTTATTGGAATATCATCAGAAGCTTTTCTGAGTCATGAATAAAAATTTCACATAATGACAATCTCATATAAATATTCATAAAATGTCAAGGATTGTACCATTTCTGTAGTTATGTCTAAAGTTACAATATAGTATTTGGGTCACAGAACTATAGATGACATGGAACTATGCTCATATGAAGAGTATATAAATGAAAATGTGACTAACACATGAAAATCAAATTAATTCACAATTTACAAAGAAGAGATTGGAGCTCCATAAAAGTGACCCTTGAAGAGAACAGGAAGTGAGCCTATATCCCAGTAGTGCTTCTGTCATGCATACTGCATGTTTCACTCGTTATTTTAGCCCATGAACTGTGTTCACTATTTTATCACAGTGTGGAAGCTTAGCTTTTAATACAAAACTGCATATTACAGCTATACCACTAATCATTATGTGTGAAGATAACACATGTCCCTTGTAATTAACACAAAATGCAGCTGCATATGAAGTTGAGGTAGGGAATTAAAACCACAGACATGATCATAATTATTGACAGTCACATTTGTTAAAAACATAGGTGATTCCAAGCATTCTTCCACTCACTCTTTCTTATTTTTCTCCTCAGAATTTGAAACTAAATACTACCACTGAGCCACATTCTTAACCCAAGTGAGTCTTTACTGAATGATTCTTTACAACAGATCTATAGAATTGCTAATTTATTGTCCAAAATAAATGGACAATTAAATGCTAAGCTAGGATTCAAATGTAGACTCTGGTTCTAACACAGAAAATGATGCAGTTTGTTCCATTGGGCAATGGGAAGTCACAGCAGAGACTCCACCCTGCAGAGCTGGTGGATGCCCTGGAGCAAGAAAAGGCAAGTTCCCCTGATCTCAAGACCCCTCATCCTGCTAGGAAATCCAGAAGTACTTATGGGGCTAAAAGAACAGTTTTAAAATTGTGGATATTGTTGGCCTTTGATTTGATAAAATATACTTGAGTAAATCTAGGTGTATAAATTTCTCTGAGATAATCTCTATACTGTGTGATAAAACTGTAAAACAATGCTGTTCGGAAATGCACATGTCCAAAATGTATTCAATAATATATGATATTTGGTCAATATACTGTACATTATTGTAGGAAAAATGTGGTGTTTAAGGATATAATTTAACACAATTATATCTTTAATTAAATAAATTACTAATTATTCAATTAGTTACCATTACTTTTTTGTTGTTCTGAGACAAGAGCCCTGGCTTTGCTGGAATTTGCTTTGTAAACCAGGCTAGACTGGAACTCAGATAACTACCTGTTTCTGACTCCAGAGTCCTGGGATTGAGGACGTGCACCCTCATGTTAGGCTTAAAATAACATTTTTAAACTGTCTATCTTAAGTATCAACTTTATTCTTGAACACTGCTTTTTATATGATTCAAAGTAATGCTTACATAAGTGATTGAGTGCACATAGCATATTTTTAGTTCATTAGAATGGCAAGTCAAATTTCACTGAAATTAATTACAATATTATTTACCCTTTTATATAACTTGAAACACAGTAGCCTATATTCTATTAAGGGTATGTCTCATTCTGGAAGGACACAACTCTTTTCTGATGCAGATTTCTGAGTGATCTAAAATTAGAATGATGTTTATGGTAACCTCTATCGCTAGCATGTTCTTACTTCTAGTACTCATATGTTGAAATTCGCCTGACATGATAAGTGTCAATAAATACAAAAGAAATAGTTGAATCACCCTGGTGGAGGTAACCAGTTACTGTTAGGTTGTTAGTGTTCCAAACTCAGCAACAGGATTAGGAATGGTATATGAAGGATGGATTCTCTGCATTCCACTGAGTAGACAGCATTTATCTCCTTCTACATGAGAGTACCACAAAAAGTCACATATGGGGATCAGACTTCACTGTCCTCAAGTACCCTTTAGAAATTAATCTCTTTGTGTGTGAGTGATACATTCCATGATACTATGTTATTATGACCGAAATTGACTGAGATAGAAATACTCAGAGTCACTAGGAGGTCTAAAATTCTACGTTAACTTTTAGTTTTGTGTTTTATCCTCTAGAGTTAATCACCTTCCACGTTTGTTTTGATTTTCTAGAAACAGAAAAAAGGTTAAAAAAGGAAAAATGTCATGTGTTTATATATGTTTGTGGGTGTATATGGGTAATAATTTTTCCCAACTGGAAATGAACTTAGGCACTTTTGGTAGTTCTTCACATATACTTTTTAACATAACACTAAAATGCTAAAATATATAGTTTTACTTTAATGAGAAAAATTATGTACTTTCTTTTTCATTTTGTATTACTAGAGGTTACGTGAACAGAACATTGTACATTGAGATAAGAGTATATTCATTGTTCCTCATTTTCACTGTGGACATTCTTACCTGCAGTTTCTAAAAAAGCACTTGAGAGTTAATTAAGGAAACTAGTTACAACATCACATAATGGCTAGATTCTAATTACATGTCGCTGGCAAGGAACTGCTCTCCCTTTAAATGACATTCTTAAATAACCTCATATTTTAGTTTTGTTTTTATTGTCCTGTTAATTCTGGTGTTGACATTGGCTGCGAATCCCTCAGGTGGTATGCTCTCCATCCTGCCATTCCAGGAATTTGGATACAGAAAGCTGAAGGAATACTGTACTTGTGACTGTAGCAGTTCACTATAACAAATGTGTCTATGATACAGAGATTGCTGTGCAAGGAAAACCATTTCCTTATGACATAAAGTTACAAGCATAGGAGAAGAAAGCCTTGAGATCCTCATAGTCTCTGGGTTCTGGATTACAAAGGCCATATCATCTAGGGAAACCCACTTCCAAAACTGCCCTGGATTTTGACACCAAGTCTGAAATGAAAAGGGGTGATGTTACGATCTTTATAACCTCTGGCTTACAGTTGGTGCATTTTACTCTGGTACGGTTCTGTGGCTTAGGACAATTGATTCGGTCTTTATGAGCTCAGTCTGAGGTTGGTAAACAGAACTCCAATGAAACAATTTCTTTTTAATTTTTTAGGTGGAGTAGAAAGCCAAATTTAGCTATAATCTGAACTCTGAAGGAAAGTTTCCAGACTCGTGTTTTTCCCAACACCTAGAATACAGCATTCAGAGATTCTCACACACTTGTGAATGTTCTATTATTTTACTCACTCATTCATTTAAAGCCACTTCTCAGCTGTGTTTAAATTATTTTGCACTGTGGGAGCACATACTGCTCCTTCAGCCAATAGCCTTTAAGATACCAGCCCACTTTGATGTGGTCTCTTATACTGTAAAAAGCAGATGTAAACATATTCTTGTTCTCTTGCTTCCAGCGCTAGACTTGGTTCCTGGTCCTGCAGAGGACTGTTGCTTAGGACAATGATCTGTAAGTTTTTCTCTTAAATAAATAGCCCTTTATTATAAGTAATTCTGAACTAGTGTGGGATTATTTTGTATCCTCCACCATCAGTTTTGAGATATAGATTCATATGCATGTATAAGAAACTATACAGATAATTAATGACCTCTTTGCATGATTATCCTTAAAGCTAACATCTTATAAAATACACAAAACAATATTGATATTAATAACTATTCAAAATAGCCATGGGAGGTAGGTTGGGACTCAATGCACTATCAAAGTAGCCACTAAACTACAGCCATAGTCATAAACAAAGATTTGCAGTGTTAGATGGGAAAAGATTAATATTTATTGCTCCTTAGGGCATGGATGAACTTTGGTGGCACCGATCAAATATTTCTGCCTTGCAAGAGAGTCTTTGGAGGGGATAGAAGGACTTAATATCACATGACCTATTCGGTAAGGAACAGACAGAGGGCTGTCTTCAAGAAAGTAAGGAGAGCAGGCCAAAGAATGAACAAGGATTCATCCATCGAAGAACAAATAACTTTAGTAAGTATCACATTGCAATGTGACCACTTGATCTGAAGTGGTGGGAGTGGCATCTGTTACAAAACACATGCAGAATATGGTTCAAAGCTGCTGACTTTGTCTAAAATTAAGAAATAGAAAAATATTTCTCCTATGGATATAATATAGCTCCACTCTGCACACTTGGAGATGGAGGAAGAACTTGCTGAAGTACCTGCTGGCCAACTGTGACTAAGGCCCAAATTAAAACTGGCCTTGAACAGACAATTTTACTCACTTAAAGATACTGTCAGCTTTTTCATTCCACAAACACTATCATCCTTCAATCTCTTTCTTGTCCCAGCCCCAACATATACTTTGAACAATTTAAACAGAGACAGGAAACTGCAAGACTGGCAGTTCAGGCAGATAGGAGATTTACACAGTAAAGACATTACAGATCAACAGAATTATCTTATTTCACTAGAATTGCTCTTTTCTCAATAGTTGTTACCCAGAGTCATCTTGTCCACAAGGAGACTTAAGGGCAGACTAGGGCTTAAAGATGATTGTGACCTTACACGCTGCCCTCTTGAGCTGCCTGTTTGAGGTTCGTTCACTGGAGCTGGGTCCAAGTGCTGATTAATCCTTGTGAACAGACATTTACAACCTAACACTGTGAAATTTGCTTGCCTCTAACACTCCTGGTTAGCAGACTGCTTATCTTTGGGGTATGTTGGAGGCAGGGCTGTCTTAGCTAAATTCTACTTTGTGTGATTTAATGTCTCCTAAGCAAACCTATTAACAAATCCATTATAACATCAATTCTATTGCTTTGAGTCTCTTCTACATCATCACAACTAAGAGGTCCCTGCTGAGGCCTGACAAGGAAATGTAATCTGACACCCCTGTCCTGGTAAAAGGGGAAAAGAGATAACGACTCAGGAAATTAGATCAAGTCATCAAAAATTAAAGGAAATGTGAACAGACAGTAAGTAGAAAGAGTGTGAGGAGTCAGTGACAAGTTCTAGCAAATGTGGCATACTCTCATATTCTCTGCTAATAATCCAACTGTGTTTTGATTCTGTTGGACTCCTGTAAATTTTACAGTTTTGAAGTGAATCCAAGGCTTCTAAAAATCATTTTCTTTAAACAGGAATATTGAATGTTCAAACTAGTTGAGCAATTTGATTTCTTTGCTTGAAATGTACACATAATATGGATTTATTTTATTCTGTCTAAAAAAGTAGTTTTAAATAACTAAATTAAGAATCATGAACTTCTTTCCAAGTACCTTAACCTGAACATAAGAGCATGTGTAATCCCAGAACTCATGTGGTCACAGCAGGAAGAATGTTATGAGTTTGAGGTAAGTCTGAACTGCATTGTGACTATCAAAAAACAGAAACAAATAAATAATAAATAAAAATCCCTTGATTTCCCCTCTTTAAAGAACGATGCAATCTTCCTCCTTGATGTTCTTTGATTGGTAACTCAATATATATTTTCTTATTTTTTCCCTCTGCTACTCAGGCTGTATTATTTCACAATCATTTGTTTTTCATTTGTATAACTACTTTTTATTTTATCAGGCAACATCTAAAGTGTAGAGTGCTTTCATTTCTTGAAAAAGTGTTTTATAGCAAACTTGTCATGTTGTCTTAATGAACCATTGTCAACGTCTAGTGTGTTGGGTCCCCAGGTAAGGGTCTCACACAAATCAGGATATAGGGGAAGCAGAGCATAAACAACTACATAACAAGCTTTAAATTTCATGGCTTTTTATACAGACTAAAAAGCATTACTTCAATTCTCAACCCCCCCTTTACCCAAGTACATGATCATGAGAAACTCTTACCTCACCTTGCAAGAAACAATGCTTCAATAAATACAGTGATAAATATAAAAAGAAGTGTAAAGAAAAAAAGCAAAAAGTATACAAAAGCAAAGCACTTCCTTAATCTACATCTGGTAGAATGTGAAGAACTGCGCTCAAAGGCCACTTCCTTACCAAGGGCACAGATTCTGACAGAATGTTGAGAAATAAGCAGAAAAAGTATGCTTTCATCTATGCTTGGTTTGCCCAGCAGTTATTTCCCAACTTCAGCTCACCTGTCCCAGGAAGAGACTGTGCTCTAAGCCAGTTCTGTGTTTCCACAAACCAGAAATTCACAAAGGAAGGGAAAGTGGAAAGTATTGGTTCAGTGACTTTTTCAATAGTCAAAATATTGCTAGTTAAATGTTATCTTATACTTCTTCATCTGGTCACTGTATCTGTTGGAAATTAGCAGTGTCTAATGGAGAAACTGTGCCATTATTTTACTCAACTTCAACCCACAGAAGTGTATCTGTTCCACCTTGACTAAAGGTCAGAGAGTTCTGGCCTAGTCTTGCTCTTTCAAGGTTATTGACCTGACAGGAGATTTGTTGTAAGGTGTGGCTACTTACAGAATGTCTAGTCCTAGGCTGCACTGGTGGTTTGGGTGTTAAGGTGGCCCGCAGAAGTGGATCCATTTCACCTTGACAAAAGATCAGAGAGTTCAGGCCTGGTCTTTTTCCTTCTAGGTTATCAACAGGATATTTGAATTAAGGTGTGGCTACTATATCATGACCTAGGGTGTGGTTATTTGATGTTTTGGGTTTTAAGATGGTAATCACTTTGTTTGTTCCTTGTATCATAATTTTAAAAAAGTCTTTTGCTTTCTTCCCCTCTTTTGGATTGGAATATTTAAATATCATCAGACATAAACATGGGTGGATTCAGTATTTACTGGTTGCCTTCCCAACTCTATCCTATGTCTCTGTATCTCTTTTGTATCTCTGTTTATTCTGCCCAACATTTCTAATCCATACACCCCTACCCTGGGGTGGAAAAACCCCTTAAGGATGGACCCTGACATTAGTCAGTGTTAGCTGTTTCTTTCAATAAATGCTCTGTGGTCTCTTTAGTTTATCTCCCATGGAAATCAGAATGTTTGGTTATTTTTTTAAGTAATGATTAATATTAGCTTAGCTAAGTCTTGATAAGAGAAGTTTGTAATAATATTTTGTTGTAAGTCACTTATTTTGGTTCTTATCTATTTCTCCACAGGGATATCAAATGAGTTTCAAATATAGGTTGTAAAGAAAGTTTTGGTAAGGCTACATGAACATTACTCTGCTCCTAAAATTTCTCTCTATGAAATGGAAACCATAATTTCTTCCTAATGTAGCTATTTGTGAGCATTAAGTTAGGTGATTTTTGTGAAGTATCAGAAGTGTATTTCAATAAATAACAGACACTCTGAAATAACTGCTATTTTAGCTATAGGAATCTTCAATATAATGCCACAAAATGTTCTGACAAAATATCTCACCATTCATTCTATAATGTTCACATTATGTTTAAACTTTATATTCTTGCATCACAATCAGCGAGAAGACCGCAGTAAAGGTATACTGTGTACTGTGTAACTAACTAATGAGTAAACAAATGCAAATTCAGGAACAAAAATAGGGATATCTAAAATAGGATTTATACTACAATACTGCTACTAACTTACAAAAAGGACAATTTAGATGGCCAGAAAACTAGTCAAATATTAGTATGACTGAAGATCAGTAAGAATGAGCATTCCCACCCTGTTCCTAGTCAGTATCCTTGATGCCAGTGAAAGACCTCCGGAGCAGGGAGACTCTCACTCAAGTCTAAGGATAACATGACCCCCAGGAACTCACGAGAGAACATCCTTGCTACAATCACACGAGGTTTATTGACAGGACAGGAACCAGTGCACTAGAGCCAAAACTCATTTCCCACGCAGGGGTAGAGAGTTCGACCCCGAGTAGCTGGGAGAAGGGGTATTTAAGGAAAGAAACCACAACCCAGTAATCCAAAGGGGGTAGGGAGGGCATCATTGTGAAAATACCAGTGATCATTGAAAAAAATCAGAAAATACCAGTGATAAACACAAAGGTGTAACTCCTGTTTCTCAAGATTATAATCTAACTTTATCTTCAGCTAGTTCCTGAAACAGAGTCACTGAACCAGCTAACCTAGATTTTTGGCTCTTCTTTTCCTGCTAGATTTTAGGATCTATTTTTCCTGCTAGAAAGGTCTGGATTTACCTGGGTCTTTCACAGAACCTTGATTACTTCTCAAAATACTGTTATCTAAATAATTTCCCTACCCCTAAATGCAGACAGGACATTTTAACCAAGATTGATAATTGGCCATATAAAAAACAAATATTTATTACCATCCCTTCCTCAAGGATTTAATCCAAATGAATCTGCCAATCACCTGAACAAATAAATCACTCCCCAGGAAGCTTTTCCAGACTCTGAAGAAATAGTATAAAACCTATCAAAAAATGAAGTTTGGCATAATGGTGCATCTTCAACGTTGAGAGTGCCTCATATTGTTCTGTAATATTCTGCTTTTCTTCTGCAGTACACTTGGTGGATCTTGTCTGAATACATTCAATGGTAGAGAAGGCACAGGTAACAATATCTTCCCTGAATTTCAGTGACTCATATAGGTAGAGAGATGTCAGGCAGGATTTATTATCAGATAATGTCGGACAAGATCAAGGGTTAAAACAAAAAATGGGTGAAGAGAACAGTGCCAACAGGAACTTTTAGTTGATCTTTATACTATTTCTTTCTTTCTTTCTTTCTTTCTTTCTTTCTTTCTTTCTTTCTTTCTTT